>JAMKCH010013364.1:0-44524 GCA_023653785.1 Ophioderma brevispina | reverse complement strand
TTCTTGGATAGCTAATACTTATAAGATTTCAGGTAAAATGAAAAGTAAGATATGGACTGCCTAGGGATTTGTAGTGAATATGATTGGTATGTTAACATGTGTCAAGAACTAGTAACTGTCAGATTTCTTCGCTTCATTGCCAGGTACTGAGCTGTATATCAACGTGAATGTGGGATAATAAATTGAGTTTCCGCACTATGTTACCCTCGCCTCGCACGAGACCCCTCCTTTTCCCCACCCATACATACTACAATCAGCCTCCTACTCTACCTGTTCCCCCTAGACATCTTGCCTTCCCCATTTCGTGCTCTGACCAGACTCTTCTTTTTTTTATCTCATACCCCCGCCATTCGCCCCGTACAACCTTCTACGCATTAACTTTGCCTGCCATCTCCGTCTTCCGTCTCCTCTGCCTCTCTCCCCCTCCCTTATTTTTCTCATATATTCTACTCATCCCTTATTTAATAACAGCCACACCGTCGCACATCTCATCAGCCTCACCACCCTACGCCTTTCCCTTCTCCTCCCCTCTTCTCGCCCTTTTTTTCTCCTCCTGTTCTCCTCCCATCTTCCTTCCCCTCATCTCTATTTTCTCTCCACTTATCTCTCCGGCCTTTCCTTTCTTGCTTGTGCGTTCCTTCGTCCATTCCCCTCTTTGATGAACCAATCACATGCAGCTGTAGCAGTCTTCTAGGCCGGCTACGGTTCTGCCCCGTGCAAACTTACCTGCGCTATACGATCCTAAGAAAAGCAACAAACAAAAAGCCTTATGACCGCCCGCTACACGCATATCAGACATCTCATCAAACCGTGAAACATTTAACAATGCTTGCCACCCAATCTATAATCAAGCCACTCCAAGAGGCAGGGTACCAAGAACCTATACAATACCAAGACAAACCAGAGCACAAAGCAAACCAAAAGAAAAACACACGCTCTAGGAGGGTGATTGGTACAACCAGGATCATATAGCAAACACGTTAAAACAAACATTGGAGCACGATTGCTTAGTCTCATTAACAAGAACTTTCCTGCGTGGAGCCAGCTACACAAAATATTTAACAGGTTCACTCTCAAAATCTCGTACAGTTGTATGAAAAACATAAATCAAATATTAAATCACAAATAAAGCGTCATGAAAAAAGCGACTCCAAACGGAGTGGAGCAAGCCAGCCGAACCGCCAATTGTAGAAAAAAGAGGCTTGCCCCTACGCGGAAATGATTGGTTATGAATATTGTACAAAAGCTTCTGTCAAATCCAAAGATTCAACCGGTATATACGTGGGCCTATGTAGCGGCCCATTTAAGAAACGATTACCAATCATACCAAGTCATTACAAAACAAGAAATCGAAAAGGAAACCGAATTGTCAAAACCACATATGGTTCTCAAAAAAATCAAAATCGAATTTCCATTATGGAAATTTTGAAAAAATCCCAAACACTGGTAAACGCAAATCCGTATGGCATCTCTGCATCGAAGAAAAGTTCCTAACAGTTGAGGAGTGATCATCTCCTTAACAAGAAGAGTGAGCTCATCTCTAAATGCCGTCATGGCAACAAGTGTAAACAATATTCAGCATAGGCAAGCACGCCGTGGTAAAAAAAGAACATAGGGTGTTTAGACCCAGTATCATTTGCCTGTTGATCGTTGCCCGTTGTGGTTGGCGTGCAACTCAGAGTAGCATGATTGCATGTATTGCGGTCTAATCGTGATTTTAGTTGTCTATATATTAATTATATATCTAAATATTATATATGATATAGTATTATATATGGACTTCATACTACACCAAAATTCTTAAGTGGACTATTGAAGTCATTAAGACTTGCCATCCCACGACAGCCTCACAAGGTAATAAGGTTATGACCATTCCTGATGACATGGAACTCTCTGATGATGCGCGGTCAGTTCCAAACCAAGGGACTTAACTTTGTCTAACCCTGACTCACAAACCAACCAAGTACTGTGTTTGAGGATGTTGAAGCGTTTCTCCGACGACTTCGTCTAAGAGCTTTTTTCCATGACAACAACCAGGATAGGCCAAGTGAAGACTGTTTTCGTGAGACTTCAAACCAACATCTTCTGATTGGACCCCGCCCCCACTGCTCAAATACGCATACTCGACGAGGTCATTAACAAGACCTTGACTGAATAAACCATTACAGTTGAAACTCGACACAATCTAGGGGCAACAACTTCTCATATGGTGAGCGCAAGGCTTGAACGAACTTAGGCCTAACAAAGATCTGGGATCAACCCGCAGATAATGTGGGGGCATGGTTGTTTGGTCGAAGGAGCTGTATTTTGCCGAAGACGCCGCCACTTGATGATGCTACAACTTACAAAGCCTCTCTCAAACGACCCTACTGATGAACTGCAAAAACTTCAGTCACACAAATGATAACCAATAAAGATCTTCCATTCCTCGGCTACTAATCTGATTAATAAGGGCCCTGCTTCTCATCCTTCTACATGTTCCTAAGATACATAAGTCCAATTGTCCAGGCCGACCCATTTTTGCTTCACATAGTTGTCCAACGGTCTTCACTGCCCAATTCATTGACGAGATTATCTTCAACCGATTGTAAATCTCTGCCATCCTATGTCCAAGACTCTCAAATGCTCTTCGGAGTCTTGATCATCAACGGTTCTTGCACAACCTGTGTGGTACTATGGATGTGTGTTCGTTGTACAGCCTCAATCCCATATACCAAAGGTTGGAAGCTATGAAATTTTATCTTGATCAAAGTGTAGATAAAACTATTTCTCCTACAACTATACTTCGCTTGACTGAGCTGGTGCTCACACTTAACAGTTTTAGTTTTGATGGTCAACACTTCCTCCAGGTTAAGGGGAGCCATGGATCAGAGGGGCCAGGATTTGCATGCATTTATGTTGGTACTTTGGGAGAGACTTTCAATCGTATCATGGCAGCGTAACCAATACAGTCGCCTACAGTTACGATATTATTGGAGTTATGACTTTTGACCCGCATTGAAGATCTTGAGAGATGTCAATGGTTTGTTTGTAACTTTGACGCATCACTACAATTTACCTGGACTATAGACACATCCATTCAATTCTTAGATCTCACCATTTCTGTCATATCTGATCGTCTTCATATATACTATCTGTTACTATTTTATTACAAGCATACAGATTCACACAGGTATCTGTTCTTAGACTATTTAGTCTCCGACAAAAGCAAGAACTCCATTCCAGATGACTCATTCCAACGTCTCGTAGGAATCTGTAGCTAATGATCACGAATACTTCATTAAGTTGGACGAGATGGCTTCATTTTTTAGCAAACGTAACTACCCTAATAGAGTGATTGACACCGCCTTACAGAAAACCCGTCATATGAACAGAGGAAACCGCTTGTCAACCATAGCTAACCATCAACTGCTTCTAGGGGCAATGAAGATCCATTCCTGGTTATCAACTACCATCCTAGTAATTTCACCATCAGAACATTATCCTTAATGAATCTAGGAGAGTTATTTACTAATCATCCATCTACCTAAGCACATCTTTACCAAGCCGCCTTTATCGCGTATCGGCGTGAGCGCACTATCAGGGATTAAGTTGTAAGTGCATTGACCCCAAACATCTTCTGGTATGCTTCCCTGTGACAGACCTAGATGCAAGGACTTTGTGCGCACATTCTTATACTACTGCGATTGGGGTTCACATGGCGTTCGATTACATTACATCATCATTTTCTTGTACTTCCAAGAAACTTGTCTACGCTATTGTGTGCCGACGTGCAAATAGATTGATTAGGGAGAAACCTAAAACTTTCCCATTTCTGTTCGTTTTGTCTTATCACCGAAGGAATATCAGAAGCAATACAGCTGGCAAACCGGTTGCCGCTCACCGGTACAGCATGTAATCACCCATTGATGATGCCCAAATTTCTGGCATTTCGTTCTACTTCTGGAAATTCTGATAAGGACCGCCACAAAGCAGAACAATCTCTTATTTATCAATCCATGAAACCTTCATGGCAGGAACAATATTAGACTGGACATTTTAAAAAATGCAACTGGATGTCTATTTGAACTTCTTCCAATTTGTAATAATCAACTTTTATGGTGTCAACTTTCCTTACGTTTTCGCAAACGTTGTGGGTATTATACTGTTTGACACCATAGAATGCATATCTGTGTTTTTAAGTATACATGCTACGTTATAATTTTGAATTGTTCTGACTTTGATGAAGGCGTGTTACCCGAAACGTTTTAGCACTACTGCCTTCATATTCGGCCATTTGAGCTTTATCTACTATAGTGCTAAGCAGCCCCTGATGATCTTGATTATATATATAAACACATCAAATCAAATGAGGGGACTGTTTAAAAATAACATAAAATATCCGATGAAAAATATCTGTTCTCATTTGAATATGTTACGTCAATTGTCATGGTATATTAAATATGGACCGACAGATGGCGCTAATTGCACGTGGAAAAGTATTGAGAGTTCTAAAACTTAAAGACGTGATCCTACTTATTATAGCAATAAATTACAAAATCCATTAGAGTTCCCTAGTTAAGCTGCATGATAACTTCCGTCGCAAGCGAAGCGAGTGGCGTGCGCAATACCGGGTTTTGACGCAAGATAAGTGTTACGCCATGCTCATGAGCAGAAAATCGTTCGCTGACGACTGGAAAGATACACGAATCCGACGGCGACTATTATCGCCCTACGCGTGGGCGGCACACTCACCATCCGCCATGCCTGGAGGGGCATCTTTTGCATTTCTCGTTATACACCGCGGGTACGTTGTCGTGTTTACCACAAGAGCGATAATCTTTGATCAGTTTGACGGCAAAACCAACACTATTTCACTGTTCTATCCATTTGTATAATGTTTCATTAAAAAAAAAAAATGTAAATTCTTGGCATGCACAAATAGCGATAAAAAGTTACAAAAATACAAAATAGAAAAATTAAAAAAAAAAAAAAAAAAAAAAACAATCATCGTATCCCTTTCAGTTCTAAATACCACATTGTAAACTAGCGGTATTTGTACGTGTGCTGATAGTCCAGGCGTAGCACATTCCATGCACAAACGAGACTAATTTTGGTCAGATCTCCGAAATCGATTACACATGGGCACGGAAGTGTCCTTTCTAAAACACAAAAACAGCCATCGGAAGATGTCACGTTTTTCAGCCAATACGTATCGGTCTTTGGAAAAACTATCAAACTATGCGCAGGTTTCACGGAAATATATCAACATTATTGTTACTTTCTTTTTGTCTGGATGTTTGAATTTTACGAAAATTATTTTCTACGCGGATTTTACCAATTTTTAACACGTATTCTAACCATAAGCGTTCATTCTCAATCACGCAAAGTGGGCGAGATAACCTTCAATTTTTTACAACAACAGTAAGGACACTTCCCTGGAAATTCCAGTTTAGGCCGTCCCTGACATAATCCTTCAAAAATCAATGGAAATAAACGGTGAAATGTGCTTAACAAGTGCAAAAAAGAGGAGGTTGTAAATTGCTTGATTATCATGAGTAGGGTCTTATTATTTCGTTCGTTAAGAATATGCGGCGTGTGTGTACTGTGTCATGTGTATTGGGGCGGGGATGCCCCCAGTAATGGCGGCGACGTAGAGGGTGTCTTTCGAGGCTTCCCCGTAGGATTCGTGTATATCTTGGGCTGTATTGCACACCGTGGTCGTAAACTGCCAGTATAATTCGCGCATGCGTGTGTTGCAATAGAGATGAACATGATTTATAATTTCGCGTAAGATAACAGGGTTTGGGTGGTCTAGTGTGGATTCATAATCATTATCCCGTAAGGAATATTCTGAAATATCAATAGAAAAGACGACAATCATATATTTGATTGGTATGCCCAGGTGAGAGAATTGGAGTTTGAAGAAAATCTGAAACATTTACCTCGGGATGACCTTGAAACCTTATCAGTCTCTAGGACTTAAACTATAATGTTTACGTAGGGCAAAATATACATTATTTAAAGCAATAAAAGCACATTTTTTGAAGAGCGCCCCCAATTTTTTAAAAAAAATTGAGATTTCTTACACGGTTGCATTGGTAACTGGCTAGTAAACTATACCTGTGAATGGTTAAGCTCGAAAATGTCTGTGTCGCAAGCGAAGGAATTTTGTAATTAGAATAATTATCTCTCACACGGCGATGAAAAAGAAAAAGCGAAGAAGCAAGAATTGGGTAGCGGCATTTCTCGCCGTTTCATGCGATTTTAATTCAACAGGCATCGGCATTCAATTTGTGCTATAATTCAAAGGTGGCCAGCAGCAAACAAGACCATTTCAAGAGGACCTCAGTAATTCAACTTAAACACTATGGCAATTCACATGATGAGCAGCAAGCAAACATCTAAAACCACGCCAAAACGGCCCGTTGGTCGTATCACAAATGCCAAAATCAATTCAACAAATAGATATAGTTTGGCTATTAACATCATTAAGCACTTTATGTAACTCCCCATAACAGAGGAGGTATTAAATCAAGGCACCAGCACAGTATACCAATATAATTTAATATTTAGCACAAATCATTCTTATAATCATGAAAATAATCAAGGCACCAGCACAGTATACCAATATAATTTAGTATAAATTGACAAAATTTCTCATGTGATAAAAGTGACATTGAATTTTACTTGAAGGGCATGCCAAAAATACAATGATCAATTGTTGAAATATGTTGCGCAGAATACGACAACAAGGATAATTCGTGCCAGAACAGCTAAGAATTTATCGAGCGGGCTAATGGCTGATAACCATATTTATGTAATATTTTACACAAGGTCAATAGGCAAGCGGGACGATCCTGAAAAGAGGCTTATTTAACAAAAAAACGGCAATATGCCCACAACATCAAAATTTTGTGTAATATCGAAAATATAGTGTTTGAAGTTATTGGAAGTGAAATCTGCAATGATTTGCTCATGTAGAACAATAGATATAGGCTAATTTGCATACAATATGCATACGAAATTAGGTATGCACGTATTTGCAGAAAATAGCTATAGCTTTATCAATTAAAGAGCTATCGATTTCGTTTCTTTTTAATAATTTAGCCAATGAATCTACCAAACTATAATAGTAAGAAAACTGACATAATCTCTTTGATATAAGTATGTAACAGGTCGATATTTTCAGATTTTTACATATTTGTGTGATTTTAGATGCTATTTTTACTTATAAAGTTTTATACATACATTATATTGTACATTCTTCTTGATAATATGTATCCTATAACATTTTTCAAGAACGGTGAGCATTTTGAAGTGTTTTGGTTGAAGTTCGGCCGAGAAAATGCTTCGTTTCTCAGAGTGCATGAAACCCCAAAATCTGCATTTTTACCGATCCGCGAGGCGTAACAACCACGCATTGGGTTCCCTTATTGATCGGTCCGCAGTGTTGACCCTGAACAATTGAGGGGTTTCGGCTGTGAAGCAAAATCACATATACACCAAAATTTGTGTATTTCAGGTTTATGTTTCTGGTAGGGGGAGGGGAAGCCGGACAAACGAAAAGAAGTTCGTTTAAATGAATTCGTCAACCAACTGGTTTGTTCGCTATAAAAATTAACATTTTGTAAGCGGAGAATGAACAAGATTCAAAGCGGGACCTTGGAGGAGCGGCGATAGAAGCGTCCGAACCTCCCCACATATATCCCAAAAGTTTATAAAAGGTCATAACATGCTGTTTGGAATCGTATTGAGCAATTAAATACGGATTTCAATGAGATTTTGGTAAAAATAGGGCCGTTGATTATTGTCAAAAGTCCACTTTGGCCCAATCTCCCACCCCACCACCACAAAAAGATTTACATTTTGCAAAAAAAAAATCCACTCTTGCTCATTCCCCATCCCCTGAAAAAAAACCTGGCTACCGATCTAATGTTTCCGTATGTGTTATGAAACACTGTACGTTCGTGTATTGCTTCAATCAATCACTTTATAAAAAAAACAATAGCTAAATCTATTAACAGTAGGCCTATATTAAGATTAACGTTTATAGAATATTTCAAGTCGTGAAACTGACAATGAAATTCTAGTTTCAAGGATTTCAATGATGGGCTTTCAATGAAACAATTTGGTGCCAAAATTGTACCTCATCATGAGAATGATAGGAATAAAATACCAAAGGCAAACAACAATAAACCCGCCAACAAATTGTTAAAGTAACCGGACACCACAACAAAACTGCGGCCCTTAGAACCTTTTTTTTTTTTCCTCTAATGGAACGCTCAGAATGGACCCTCAGCAATGGAACACCTAACAACGTTCTTCAAATTTGAGAACCGGCCCACAAAAGTTCTATAGAGGACAAGTTTAGAACCTCTGTTCGTCACTTTTTTTTTCTTAGGTCAGAGGTGGGAATGGTCCACAGAATTCATTGTTCCCCCGAACTACCATGCACTCAATGTTGAAAGGTTTATTTAAAGAAAAAAGCGAAGGTTAGTTATCTAGGCTTTCTTAATAATTTGGTAAGGATTGGGAATCCATAAGTTCACCAAAACAGTTTTGTGTTAAAACTGTAAGACATCCATGCAACCTGTGTCAATGCACCCACTAAAATAGCAGCTGTTTTGTGGCCCCAGGACTTTTCAGGTCAAATGCCGAGGTGGTTTCGACATCCGATTTGCCCAAATTAACGGATCCATCATTCCTTACAATAGTATAAGAATACCTGCTTGAGACGTTAAATTCAGGGTCCGATTATATATATTGCTCAGAAATCTTTTAACATTTTCCTCTTGTTCCCCATTTTTTGCTCATTTCTTTTTGCACATTTAGGAACTTATATTGGAGTAAATATTTTAGTCCTTTCACACATGTACATGTCTATATTTTGGCCATATTTCTACCAAGGTGTTTTAGTAAAAACTTCAAACTGATCACCTCGGGATTTTGACTTTTGTTTAATCTTCCGTTCGGTGGCCACACTTGTACAAGTACAGACATTATTATCCATAGTTCAAAATTCAGAAAATTCTAAATTAAATATTTTAAAAATCCTGTAACGTTTTGGATCTGTTCAATGGATTTTGCTAGTTAGGTTTTTTTTTATTAAAAAATATGGTTTTTATTCAATATGGAAATCAAGAGACTTGAATACTTTGAAAATATGGTCTAATATCACTATGAATAGGTCAAAATGAGAGTAGAACTTTGAATAGGGGAAATCTGCCGAAAAAGATGAAGAACATGCTCCGGCATTTCTTCAGACCGGATTTGGCCCGAGCCCGGAACCCATAAGACCTTGCTACAGAGAACAAAATCCACCACTCACGTCAAAACCCCACAAATCCAAGCCTTTTGCTTTTAATAAAACCTTGTATTTTTCTCATTTTCCCTCAGAACTCATTTTGCCTGAACTCTATTCCCATTATAATGCTCAAGCAATATATTTGCTTTGTTCACGGTAATTGATATCCATAAACTTGTATAGACTGCTCGCGTGAAATGGTGTGGTCGTGTTCAAATGAAATTTTGGAATCAAGATATGTTGGTGATAGACTTCCGTATGTGAAAGAAGAACTTGAATGTTGTAATCGGGTGGGGCGCCTTAACACGTGTCAAATTAATTCTTTTGCGACAAGTTTAACGGCAAACACCAATATCTACACTCATTCCCTAGCATTATCCTAATCTATACTTTTGGAAAAATATTGTTGTGTGTTTTGGGGGCCATTTTTAATTTTTTAGGTTTTTTCTTTTTTTAATTATAAATTTAATAAAAATAGCGAGCGTTATCATGTATAGAAGTAGCCAGCGAGCGATTAATGTGCGATCTATTAACTGAAACTATAGGTTTTCCTTCCCAGTTCATTAATTTTCGCACTTGTTAATTGATTTTAAAAGCGCCAGTGGAGTTCGCCGACAAAGGTGAAATCGGGCGAAAACCTCAAAACTGATTTAGTAGCTTTTAGTAACTGATTTCATTTTTGTTTTCTTGTATTTCAACTGTGTGATCGCTTATATATTGTCAAATCCTTGACAAATTCGTCCCCCCGCGTGGCGATTTGAACTACTGAATAGAAAAGCAATTTAGTCCTTTTATAATTTGATTTACGAATACTTAGTCTTTCGTAGTCGTCCGGGTAATCATTTATTAATAAAGTGTTTATTTCTGATTGGTTCTCTTCCACCTTTCTTTTTAAGTCGGCCATAATCCAATCAATAGGCATGTAAAAAGCAGCCTTCGTCTAGAAAAAGTTGCTGATTGGGGTTGCACGATGCTTACTTTGAATGACTTTTATCTATGTGGGTGGAGTCCCGTTACAAAGGGTAAAATCCTGCCATTGAATGAACGGGTTAAGCCAAATAGTCCACATCCCCATAAAATTAAAAAAGTTATAAAAGTTCAAACAAAAGATACAATACAATCTTTATTTCACGATCAAGATTCCTTTTTATCTCGACTTGACAATGTTATAATATTTCCATTATTTTAACAAATTGGTAAATCAATAATTTAGCGTAATTTCATGCGAAAAACTCACAAAGATAAGGCAGAAACTAGCATTTTTTAAAGATCCTTTGTATGACAAATTTCAGACCCTTCCCCAAAAGAACCATATTTAATATTTATACAATAGGCCGGTGACCACCTTGGATCTAAATTGAAAGAAAACGATAATGACTAATCAATGAAAAATGACGAAATTTGCTTTTTTTAATACTGCCGGGTCTTGATATTGACGGACTAATTCGACGAGCAATTGACGAAATCACTGACACAAGTTGAAATACATGACAACTAAATGCGTATCAGTTACCGAAAATTAAATTGGGTTTTGCTTTCTCGCGCTTTCGCATTTTTAGGACGAATTTCCATTAATCTGTTTTATTAAAATCACTTAACGAAGTGCGAATTCCCTGGGAAAACCTATATTACGCATATGTCACATCATGATTGCCTAGGAATATAATGTGCTCTAGGTCTATTATCAGGATGCTCATATGCGATCACGGTATAAATAGGAAACTGAGTTCCGTCTAATATATTTAATTCATGTTGTTTCAACACTGTCCATCCATGTGGGTCTGGGTCTTAACACGTATTTAACACTATATTTTGTTCTCACTTTTGATACAGGTCTAAGCATTTAATTCCGCACATTTGGTGTTCATATCAACACTTTTCTTAACATGAAACTTTTATGTGGTTTGAATTCCTAAAGACGGTCGCCATGCATGACGTTTATGTGTTTAGCACAATAAACACTAAGCATGTGTTAGCTTCTAACTTGAATTGTGCACATTAACCGTGTTTACAACTCGTTAAGAAGGTAAAATGCGCTCACGTTAGAAATTCTCATTGCTCTGATTCTTAGAAATGGAGAGAACGATGCTGGATTGCAATGCTTTTTTAGTGATTTATATAGGAGCATTGGTCTAAGTAAATACCCACCTTTTGGACAAAAAGTAAAACACAAATTTTGAAGTTTGCTGTTTTGATGAACGCGTCCTAGTTCTATGGCGCTTAAAACTTGACAAATCTTAACACTACGGTTTACAGTGAAGTGTAAAAAGGTACCTATAAGGACCTAGGAATTCATGCTTAATAAACTAACTTATTTTTTTCAATATAAATACGTTAGCCTAAGTGGTGTATGATCTGGTAAAATTATGCTAAAACCTATTCTTAGCATAATTTATAATTGCTCTATATACGCTAGGCCGAGTGTTAGATATGGTAAATTATGCAAAATAGATTAGCAATCATTTTTTTGCTGAGGGCATATACCCCATTTGAAATAAAACGTTTTATTATACTGAAGATATTGTAGCAATGGCTGCGGGGAAAGGATGCATTTAACACGCGTGTCAACAGGTTGTCTTCACCAATCTTTAGGAACAGCGTTGGTCCGTTAGCTCTTGAAGGTTAGCATATGCAACTATATATACCCATACCCCCTTTTCGTCAAAAGATTTTTGTTTAAAATAGTAAAATTTGTCATACTAACTATAATCGAAAACATTTGCAAACCCTTACATACCTAATAAGTGTTTAATTGTTATTATGCAATAGGTGTCGTGGGGACCCCGTTAAAATTGGTTACAAAGAAATGTATACACAACTCTGGTGATTTCTTGGTTTTCATTTGTGCACTAGCCCGGTGCCCACTACTTCTCGCGAGTCATTTTTATTACAAAATTCCTTGCATTTACACAAAACAACTGTTTTTTAGGCTTATTCCGTTTAAGCCGTCTAAAGCAAATATTCACTTAAGTTTTTTACAAAATTATTATTCTCCTATATGCAAAATGCCCCAGTTTCCCTTATATTGTCAATTCTCGTTCGTGTTGCGGATTTCACCCAAAAGAGGCGAAACGACCACAGAAATTTTTGACTTAAAACTCCGGCCATTAGTACTTGGTTGCTATATTTATGAACATTATTTGGTGTAACATTGTTTTAGTAGTCGCGATACAAGTCCCATCCCCAAATTTTTTTGGTAGAACGGGGATGTGGTTGTCAATGGTCACTCATAAATGGTAGGCCAACTAACGGCATCTGAAGTTACCGCACCCCTTTCCCGATAACGTGTATTGTTTTAAGTCCCATGGCATGTCTCTATATCCCCCTCCCCCACTCAGATTTTATTTACCGAAAGTTGTCCAAAATTATCTGAAGAAAGCTACATTTTTCTCATTTAATAAAAGGTATTTGGTTTAAAAAAAAAAAAAAAAAAAAAAAAATCCCAATATTAATTTTAACAAAGGATTCTAGATTTGCATAATAACGTTCTAGCTCTCATACACAACGGTTAAAATAATTGCATGATTTTTTTTCAGATGGGACATATGGGGTAAAGGTCTTCAATTAAAATAAAAAACACGTATATATTTGACCAGCGTCACCCCCTTATCAGGAAAGTGAATTGATATGGATTTGGAATTCCTACGGTGATCACATACTCTCTAAAAATCAGAGTGAATTTCATTGTATATGGCTCAACTCCACAAGGTGAAATTTTCAACACTTTTTCAGATTTTTTGGGGTAAAATTTACTACTCTTTGGTACTTTAAACAAAATAATAAAATTTAATCATTTGGTAAATTATCAAGAGAATTGGGATCCTTGTTGCAAAATGCCTTTGTCCAGACTGTGAAACTTCCCAAAGTGATCAAATTTTTGTCTTAAAGTCGACAATTTGGTAATCGGGCTCCACCTTTCGCGGCAATCAACCCCTTGGTCCTAAAGGTCTCACACCTTAAAAAATTAATCTCTTTTCGACAAAAATCGCCCCCCCCCACCGCCACCCCCCTGCCCAAAAAATAATCCTCGATACATCATGCATTTATACTACCTCAAGCCAATATGAGCTTAGGCCGAGAATAAAGGTTCTTCTCAGTTTCCCATACTCCGTTAAAACACATTTTTAGTACATTTCTTTTTTAAGAAGATTTTACAGATATTTTTAAATATGTTAAAAAAAATTCTAGATAAACAAAAAAATGCCACGATAGAGACGAAAAATAAAGAGACGAACTCTTCTTTTTTTCCTTGATTTATGTACCTAAAACGATCCAAATTGTTTTATGTATATTTGTTGTACCCAGGTATGCACACTATAATACCAACTTTTTTTCATTAACCAAATCTTTTTGACTCGATAACCCATATTTTTCGGCGAAAAAATTTCTCTTCTATTGTGGTATAGACTTTGCTAGGATGTGGCATATCGACCAACCTCTAAACAAATAAAATAGTTTTCTTACTAAGTTTTACATTTCATATCGATAAAACCTGCTAAAAACTACTTTTACCAAATTGATATGAAGATTGTTAGGTTTAACACTTTTTCGATCGAAACGAGGTTCTCCAGCTTTCGATCGCATAAACCTAATTTTTCAAATAAAAAAAACAAACCTTAGTTTTTTCAAATTCGATAGCACTCTTTTGATTTTTTTTTTTTTTTCCAATCTTAGCCGTATTTCTCTGTTGAGAAACAAAATTTTTAAAAAACAAATCTCAATTGAGACTTGTGTTTATCATTGTACTCTCCTGGTTTTCCCCGCTTGTTTTGTTTTTCACCGAAAAGAAAAACATTTTCTTTTTACTTTCAAAATAGCTGCCATAACAATACATAGACCTAGCTCACAATATACATTAGGCAAGAACCAAAGAACTCGCGGATGATGATTTATCTTTGTTCATCTACTGTATGATTCAAAGTCGGGTCCTTAATAATCATAATAATAATAGTCAGGGCGATTTATGGAGCGCCTTTACCTATTTAGGCAAAGCGCTATATAGTTATATATAATAAATAATAAGATATAATTTTGCACATTTTTGCAAAATATGCGACTCCTAATTCCTTGCCCAAATTTCCAGGCCTATGTTTTCTTTTCTGCAGCTGTCTTTTAAAGTAAGACCTTTACATTAATCTTCTTGTGAGAACGAAAAATTAAATCATCATTATCCGTCACCATAATACCTAATTACCGTTTTTTTGGTCTTATTTGCAACCACAGAACTACTTATATTTTTTTTTCGTTCACATTTCTTCTTCCTTCATTGTCCTACCAAAAATTAATAGCAATCTAATTGTTTAACACATTACCTGGTCGAAAAATAATAAAACTCGTGAATTTTCTAAAAACAGGTCCGTGCTATTACATCTCATAAGACAACAAGGGAGGTACCAAATATACCGCGATACCTCTTTATTATCTCTAATTTCTTAGACCTAAATGGAGAAAAATCCTGAATTTTGATTAAATTTTAATCTATTACATTATATTGTCAATGCGTTTTGATTTCATTTTTAAACTAAACTGAAAGAATCCAATTAGAATAAAAGTTATGTAAGAACAATATTAAGATGATAGCCTGGGTTTTTTAATATGAATTATCTTGAGAATTTATTTTGTCATACAACCTTTTCAAAGCTGGTAAAGGACATCGCCGTATAAGGAGAGGAATCCCTCTCTAATCATAATAGTTATATTTCACACCATCATTTTGAGTTGGTGTTTATCCAACTTTATCATGTAGGCAAGGTGGTTTTTATCACCCAAAATACATTTGTTTCAAGAAAAATGAAAAGTCTGAGAAACTTCAAGTGCATGCTCTCTGGACAAAGCAAAGCTTAGAGCATGCCTCATGCAATGCAACCATCGTTTCTTATATGAAAGAAACGGATAGATGTGCATAGCGCTGCCACTTTGTCATCGGAGCTTGTACGTGACCCTATAGATAGACCCTTTTGCTGTTTTTTTTTGAAAACCAGCAAAGGTAAACTTAGAGCATGTCGCTTCTCAATGCCAAACGTTTCATTTCAACCGTTCTCATGGAAAACATAGAGGGCGCCATTCATATTTCCTTAATTCCGGCGATGTCCTTTCGCGTATCCCGGTGTCTACTTTGGAAATCCGTAATTACCGTTTCTATTTTATAATTTTCTTTTTTATTATGTTTTAATTCAAGATTGCGTGGATGCAATGATTAATTTAAAAATATTGAAGTACGTTTCGCAATCAATCACTAATTTACTAATTCATATTGACGATTGTGAAAATTTGGGAAAGACATAATAGAAAATAGAGAGGATTTAAAAGTTCTTTATCATAGAAACATGCTTGCGACAATGAAGACCATTTGTGGGTATTCTGATAAGGCCTAAAAAAAATTGTTTGATTGGCGTAACCCGACCGACCCTATTTTTACCGCCGACCCTAAATATTTTTATTTTTTTATGGTCATGAAAACGCTGAAATGCAAAAACAGGAATTTAATGACGTCATACTTCGGTACTTTAAAGGATTGTAGGACATTTCAAAATGACAAATAAAAAGATGTGTTACAGAAAAAGTGAAGATGTGCCATTTGTTTTTGTATGTGTGTCATATATTTTGTGTTCTGGTATGTGAAACATAAAAAAAAAAAAAATCCGACCTACCTACCCTATTTGTTTTTCTATGTTACGCCAATCAAACAATTTTTTTTTAGGCCTAATGGCGTGAATTGTCCTGTTATGTAACAGAGCGTGACAGAAACAATACGGTGTACTAGTTAGAACAGGCAGCAGCCCTGGCTGGAATTTTACTACACAAAATGAGAGAAACAAGGACACGCAGAATTTGTTGAATTACATGAAAACCGTGTTGTTTCTGGTGCTCAAATTTGCAGTGTAGACTGTTCATAAACGTGGTTTTTGTTTGAACTAAAAAGACAATGCAAAGGTTATTTATGGTAAGCAGAAAATTAACCGAAACTCGATGAAACTGCTTAAAACGTATTTTTTGCATGAAAAATACAAATTTAACAATCTTTAGTAACCAAACTTTGGAAAACTTCTATTTTATGTTGATAGAGTAACACATTCCTAACATTATGCAATAAACCGCATGTCCGTAGCTTTCCTGCATTTACTGTAACAGAAGAAAATGCCCAAGTACCTCTGGAACACCCTTTTATGCAAATTGCATGCAAATTAAGTAAAAAAAATCATATTTCTACATATGTAAATTATTGCAGATTTTACAGGTGTATGCGCTAGGATGTTGTTTATTAATTTCTCACAACATTTTGATGTTGTGGGACCATTGCCGCTTTTGTGATTTTCAACCTCTCGTCCCGCTTGCCTACAAATTTGGGCACTCTTTCAAAAATATGACATGCAAATATGAAATGTCTCCACATAAAAGGGGGTCACCAATACAACTGCAAACTTAATTTTTAACTTCAAACTGTACAGAAGGAATTCTACACACAAAATTCTCCCGAATGTAATAAGAGCCCAAATTCAAAAACAAGAAGGACTCAAAAAATAGGTCTCAACGGACCCAGCAGCAATTACATAGAAGATAGGGAGAGGTGGGAGGGAAACATTTTTTATGACCACATGAAACGGATTGAGAAAGCCAAGTGCCAAAATTAGTATGTAATTTATATATTCCAACGAATGGCTCTCAATCAGTGTATGTTGAATTTGATAATATGGGTATTGCCTATAGGACTTGGGTCAGTGTTTTTTTTTAAATTTTTTAACAAAGCATTAGATGTTTGAGAGACTGAAGGAATCCTTAATTTTCAATGAATACCCCTTTAATTAGCCAACACTTTCACCCCAATCTGTTGAAACTCTATATTTTCATGAGTCAGGGTTCTCTAATTTAAGGTGATATAGCAGTTTAATTTGAAGACAAAGCCGCAATTTATAGATTTGAGGAAGAATGCACTTGATTAGCCTACATGACTTTGACCCCATGTGTTTATACCCTTATAGATCTTGGGTCAGTGGTTCTTCAAAAAACTTTGGTGAGCATAGCAATTAATTGAGGCAGAAAATGGAATTTATGACTTCAAAGAATGCCCCTTTAATCCGCCTACACTATCTTCCCCCTCAATCTGTGTACACACTATATGGGCCGGGTTAATGGTTCTTTTGACTGAAATTTGTGGACATGGCAATTGTTTGTGTTAGAAGGAATATAGATTCAAAGACAGCCCTTTAAACGGCCCTATATTGTACATCCCCCCAATCTGTGTACACCCTATATGGGCCTTGGGTTAATGGTTCTTTTGACTGAAATTGATGACCATAGCAATAGAATTATGGCACAAGAAGGAATTTGATAATTTTCAAAGAATGCCCCTTTAATCGGCCACGTAAACTTTGTCCCAAATTCTGGTACACCATATATGACGCTTGGTCCCGTGGTTCTTCACAAACAAATTTGGTGAAAACAACACTAAAATAGAGGCAAATTGTGCTCGAAGAGCACGACCTACCCGTGGGGATTACATGACCTTGACCCCATGCTTGGCAACAAATTTGTGAAGAGTCTGAAGCTTCTTCGAATGCATGATCACTTGACCATGGGACCGTTGTCTATAACTGATATGAATTTTGAAGATTTTTACATTAAGACGGAAGTTGCCCTTTAATGACCTTTGACCCCCATGCCTGAGGCACAACTTCTTTGTGAAGGGTCTCAAGCTGCTTCATATGCATGAGTCCAGTGACCATGCTACCTTCCAAATGACATATATTTTTGAGATTTTTCACATTAAGACCCGGAAGTTTCCCCTTTCATTACCTTTGACCCCCATGTTTGAGCACAAATTTGGCGAGGGTCTCAAGCTCTTATATGCATGAGTCCGTTGACCATCTACCCTGCAATCTAGGCAATATGAATTTTTGACGATTTTTCACATTCAGACCGGAAGTGTCCCCTTTAAATGACCCCTATGACCTTCGATCAAATTCTGTGTACACCCATAGGGGCCTGGGTCAGACGGTATCTTCTGACATTCTGTGATTATAGCATGATTTAGTGGCACAGAAGGAATTTATAGATTTGACGAATGCCCCTTTATCGGCCACATGACCTTCGACCCCAACTGCCGTACACCCAGAGGAGTCTGGGTCAATGGTTCTTCTGATACATCTGGTGATCATGGCACTTCTTCTGTGCCGAAGAAGCTTTTATAGAGTTTTTCCGTAAATTTTCAAAGAATGCCCGTTTAATTGGCCCCACGTGACCTTTGACCCAATCTGTGTACACCCTATAGGGCCCTGGGTCAGTGGTTATTCTGACCAATCTTCGTGGCAATCGGATAAACCGTTTGGGGCACTAGTAGCATTTTGGATGTTGCGTCGGAAAGAAAAGAAAAGAGAAAGAACTAGGCATCGATTGTTTTGCTTTAGAAAGCACGGGGTATATCATGCGGTTACTACTGCACTGTCCATGTGACCTTTGCCCCCCATCTATTTTACAGTCCCAAAGAGTTGCAGATTTATGATTCAATTTCACTTTGAATAGTTAACTTATAATTTAGCCATATAAATATTATAAATTTAATCTACGTACCTAATATAAAACTAGACGACTCCCGGATACTATGCCCGTCAGGTTGATGTTAAGTAGACAAATCCTGCAATGACCGTGGTAGCATCAATAATCAGTTTTCCAATGGGTCAGTTGGTAACAATTACATGTAGACTTTATTTCATGTCGTTGAGTGGGAACTTGAGCCTACCGAATGACATAGGTATTCTAGCATATAAGGCACCTTGATATTTGTGTATTTTGACCTTTGACCCTTAACGATGGCTCACCGAGCGAGGTCACTGTGACTCTTTTTCACTTTTCATTGATGCTAAAGATGACATAGCTATATTATGTCAAGTAAGCCTTCTTTTATATTTGACCCCTAGAGACCCATTTGACCTTTTGATCCCAAATGTGCACATAAGTAATAGAGCTTTTCCAGTGTTCTGTGACAAATTTGACATAAATTCTACTTTGTTAATGAGTTATGGCGTTTTTGCATATTAATTAGCTCATTTTCATTCTTGCCCGTGAACCCCTATGACAATATTGTCCACGTTATTCGTCTCGACATTTCGCAACTTTTGCGCCAGACATCACCTATCCAGGTTGTATCGATTTGAGATATACAATTTTGCATATTATTAGTATTAATGCCGCATTTTGAATGTAATGAGCTCCGATATATCTGTGATACAAGCTGTTACACTGACCAGACTATGCTCATGTGGAATTTTCGTACATAGCGCACCTTATCGGTAGAAGAAGTAGGCCTCAAAGATTTTTAGTTTTTGACTCTATTGACCCACTGAGGTCAAGGTCAAAATATTTACACCCTGGTGTACCTTGGGTCAGTGTTTCTTCTGACCAATTTTGGTAAATTCGGCCCACCGTTTGGGGGGCATTAGTAGCATTTTGAACAAGGTACAAAGAAAGCAGAAAGAGAAAGAAATCGAGATAAGGCAGTATATCATGCGTCTGCACCGCATGGATAATAACTAGGAATCGATTGTGCTTTAAAACACTATATATCATGCGTTTTGGCAATTTGCTGATCACTGACGACCTTGAGCCCAAGCTATGTACGGCACATACGGGCTTAGGTAGTGTTTCTTTCTGACCAAGTCTAGTGATTATAGGGAATTTTATCGAATTAAGGATTATAGATTTTCAAAGAATGCCCTTCATCGCTCCACGTGACCTTTGGAAGCCGAAACTGTGTACAACCCCATAAGGGTCTTGGGTCGTTGGTTCTTCTGACAGCATCTGGTGGCCCTTTAACACTTATGTTAGGCATAGAAAGGATTTTATAGACGATTCCGGCGAAGCCCCTTTATCGGCCCCACTGTACACACCATAAGGGCCCTTGGATCATTGTTATTCTACACATCTGTTGTAATAGCGTTTATTCTGTGGCAGAAGAGGATTTTTTAAGTTCCCGACAATGCCCCTTTAATCGGCCCACATTTCTTTGACCCCCAGCTGTGTACACCCCATAGGCCGTCTTGGGTCCAGAGGTTTCTTCTGACAATCTCTGGTTGTCATAGCGTTTATGCTGTGGCAGATGAAGGGTTTATTTTATAGAGTTCTGACGAATGCCCCTTAATCGCCCACGTGACCTTTTGACCCCAATCTGGGTACACCCCCATATGGCCTGGTGGGTCCAAGTGGTTTTCTTCTGACAACATCTGGTTGTCATAGCTTTTATTCTGTGTCAGAGGAAGGATTGTATAAAGTTCGACGAATGCCCATTTAATCGGACCACGTGACCTTTGACCGAATCTGTGAACACCCCCCCATAAAGGACCCTGATCGATGGTTCTTCTGACAACATCTGGTGGCCATAGCACTTATTTTGTGGTAGAAGAGGATTTTTAAAGAGTTCCGACGAATGCCCCCTTAAATCGGTGCACGTGACCTTTGACCCCAATCTATTCCCTCCATCGGGCGCCTTGGGTCAAAGTTCTTCTGACACCTTTTGGTGGTCATCGTTTTATTCTTGTGGAGAAGAAGGATTTTATAGAGTTCCGACGAATGCCCCTTTAAAATCGGTCCATGTGACCTTGGACACCAATCTGTGTACACCCCATATTCGCCTTGAGTCAGTGGATTCTGCAGTCCAAATTTTGGGCCTGCATCGGACAAAGTCTTGGTTCTAGTATCATTTTTGACCAGGTCCAAAGAAATAAAGAACTAGGCAAATGTGCTCGAAGAAGCACGAACCTAGCCTTGGAACAATGACCTTTTCCCCATGCCGAGCACAAATTTTGTTTTATAGGTCTGCAATCTGCTTCATATTCATGGGTCACGTGATCATCCAACGTTGCAAGCTGCTAGGGCCACCAGGTAACCCCGTCAATCAAGAAATCATGGTAATGCGGTGCGCTTATTCCGTTAATGTGTTTTTATTAAGTATATACAAAACCGCTCATCTGCACCTGGAGTTTTCTTGGCCGTACGTGCTAATAAGCGCTTCGTCTTATAAGCAAAAGGTATGGGTTGATTCCGTCTTCTGACTCAAAATTTTATCTATTAATTAACTTAAGATTGAAATGGAACACTTCAGAGTTGAACTGGATTTACCCGGTAGTATAGGTTACGGTCGGCCCCTAGCCGCTTTTTACAACGTGCCTATAGCAAATATGAATTTTTAAAATATTTTTCACATTAAGACCGGAAGTACCCTTTTTAATTTCCTTTGACCACATGGCTGAGCACAACTTTGGTGAAGGATCTTAAACTGCTTCATATGCATGTCCACGTGACCCAATTACCTTGCAATATACAGATATGAAATTTTTGAAGATTTTTTACATTAAGACCGAAAGTTCACCCTTAATGACCTTAGACTCCCTATTGAGCATACCTTTTGTGACGGTCCTCAAGCTCTCATATGCATGAGATCACGTGACCATGGTACCTTGCAAATGGGCAGATTGCATTTTTGAGATTTTAAAAATTAAGACGGAAGTTCCCTTTATGACCTTTGACCCCATATTGAGCACACCTTTTGGTGAAGGGTCTCAAGCTGCTTCAATGCATGATTTTACGTGACCATGGGTACACCTTGCGAATGGCAGATATGAATTTTTTTTGAATATTTTTTCACATTAAGACCGGAAGTTCCCCTTTAATGACCTGTGACCCCATATTGGAGCACAACTTGATGAAGGGTTCTCCAAGCTGCTTCATTGCATGAGTACACGTGGACTGGTACCTGCCATATAACAGATATGAATTTTTGACATGTTTACATTAAGACCGGAAGTTCGCCTTAATGACCTTTGACCCCCTATTGAGCACACACTTTTGGCGAAGGGTCTCAAGCACTTCATAATGCCTGAGTCACGTGACCATGGCACCTTGCAAATGGCAGATTGAATTGTGGGAAGATTTTTCCACATTAGACAGAAAGTTCCCTTTAAGACCTTGTGACCATATTGAGGCACAACTTGGGTGAGGTCTCAGCTGGATTCCTATGCATGATCACGTGACCATGGTACCTGCATATAACGATATGAATTTTTTGAAGATTTTTACATAAGACCGGAAGTTCCCTTTATTACCTTTGACCCCCATATTGAGCACACCTTTTGCGAAGGGTCTCAAGCTATTCATATGCATGAGTCACGTGACCATGTACCTTGCAAATGCAGATAGATTTTTGAAGATTTTTCACATTAAACCGGAAGTTCCCCTTTAATGACCTTTGTACCCCATCTGAGCAAAAACTTTGGTGGAAGGGTCTCAGCTTGCTTCATATGCATGAGTCACGCGACCATGGGACCTTGCCCATATAACAATATGAATTGTTTGAACATTTTTTTACATTAAGACCGGAAGTTCCCTTTAATGACCTTTGCCCCCATATTGAGCACACCTTTGGCGAAGTTCAAGCTACTTCATTGCAGGGATCCACGTGACCATGTAACTTGCAATGGCAGATATAATTTTTGAAGATTTTTCACATTAGGCCCGGAAGTTCCCCTTTACTGACCTTTGACCCCCATATTGAAGCCAACTTTGAGGAAGGGTCTCAAGCTGCTTCAATAATGACAGTACGTGACCATGCTAATTTGCATATGCAAATTGAATTTTTGACATTCAGACCGGAATGCCCCTTAATTACCCCTTAATGTCCTTTGATCAAAATTCTGTGTAACCTTATCATGAGTCTTGGGTCAGCGGTTCTTCTGACAAGTCCTGGTGATTATAGCAATTGATTTGTGGAACAATAAGGAATTTATAGCAGTTCCGACGAATGCACCCTTTAATCGGCCCCCGTACCTTTGACCCCAATCTGGGTACACCCTATAGGGGCCTTGTGTCATGTTCTTCCTGACCCAATTTTCGTGGCAATCGGATAACCGTTTGGCACTAGTAGCTTTTGAAAGTTACCGGCAGTGGGTGGGAAACAAGAAGATGAGTAATAAGAATCGCAACGAATACATCCCTACCGTGGCTTCGCACACGGCTAGGTAATGAAAAATTCTCTAAATTACAAGACCTATCCGTGCTTCGCACACGGCTAGATAATGACCTGGCCGTTTGTAATACGATATTCGTTGGCAGTTGGTAACTACCTGTGGCTAGTTTTATATATGTGGTAAGCGCGTTGGTAACCTGGCGAGTTGGTACCTAATAAAAACTAAGGGCGAGTTATGTACTTTGGCATTTGCTTGAACGAATAGGTCTGGGCGCGCCGTACGGAATTGGTACCGGAGCTGCATGTTGAAATTGCGGGTTAGAGAAAGATGCCCCTGGTTTGACCCTGAATGACTATTATCAAAATCTGCTACCCAAATATGGCTTTGGGTCCGCGATTCTTCTGACAGGTCTAGTTATTATAGCAATTGGTTTTGTGGGCAGAAACAGCAAAAAGTAAGGGTAAGAGCGACTGAACCTGTAATGACCCCCTTGTGGGTGACCTTGACCCCACTCGTGAACACCCTGTTAATGGTACTTGGGTCCACCGGGTTATTCTGAACAGAGTCTTCTCAGATCAAGCCAACTGTGTAACACTAGTAGCATTTTGAAAATATTAAGAGTGGTTAGATCGACTGCCCCTTTTTAGCCCCTATGACTTTGGATTCAAAATCTGTCAAAAGCATTGGCCAGCTCCTGCAAATCCCTGTGACAGAATGGCATCGATAGCACATGCGAACTGTGGGAAAGTAGGTAAAAGGGTGTTAGCGCGACATTGACCGCTATGACCCTACGTGACCCCGATGTCAAACTGTGAACACCCACTAGGGACCTTGGTTCAGGGGTTCTTGTGGCCAATTCTCGTTACAATCTGATCAAGCGTCGGCACTAGTATCATTTTTTGTGCGAGGTCGAAGCGAGGTCAAACAAAAGAAAGAAATCGAGAGAATGCAGTATATAATGCGGCTGCACCGCATGATATCAACTAGACCGGGGACAGATCTAATTTATCAGCAGGCCTATTGTAATGGATGGTGATCCCGTTAAGGGCCCCCTTGAGATGACTTGACCTTTGACCCCTGTAACTTCCCAATATGTCACAATGTCATAATTGTATTTTTACGTGTTAAACTTTACAGGATTATAATTGAGTTTCAACTCAATCCAATCATTCAAGGGATTTGACCTTTCATCCTATAACGTGGACCGCCTGGTCACGATGGGGTCAGTCTGTTCTTGATCTGTATTGATGATGCCACGAGGATTAATCCCTGACAATTTCAGCTCAATCGGAGCTTGATTTGTAGATTTTGACCTTTGACCTGAACTTTGACCTTTTGGGGTCGAGACTATCATAGACCTCTTTTTACTCATTAATGTGTACACATCACTGCAGGCATAACGCCTTTATCTGTCTTCTATAGGCTGGGATATAGCCAATTTGGTTCTATTTTTAGCATTTTTTTCCAAAATTGGACCATTTTGACCCCCTTAGTGACCTTTGACCCAAATCTGAAAAAACCTCCATATACACTGCAAAAAATGCATTGTTCCAATTTACATTTAAAAACATCTATTATGCTTCGTTCATGCAGATAAAAATTCTTGACGTTATTTAGCCTAAAACCGAAATGACCTTAAATGACCTTTTACCCTCAAATAAAAATATCTTGATACATTCAGGTACACACTACTGCAATATCTGAGTTATGTCACTCTACTATGTTTAATTTCAAATAAAAATTTTTGAACTATTTTTTGGGTTTTTTTCACGGAATTTCCCCCTAATACCTTTGACCCCCATGCAGGGCACAACGTTTGTGAAGGGTCTAAGCTGCTTCATATGTATGGTCACGTACCATGCAGCGTGCCTAACCAGATGCTATTTTTGAAGATTTTTTGAAGATTTTTTCACACTTAAGACGTAATTCCCCCTTATGAACCCCAGAATTGAACCTCCTCGACCATAACTTTTGTGGAGGGTCTAAGCTGCTTCACAATGCCATGCTCCCGTTACCATGCAATGTACACTGTAGGAGGAGACCAGTTTCAGAAAATCCCACTTTGACCCCTGTGACCCCTAGATGACCCCGAAAGGAGGGGTAAAAGTCATATATCATGAATGGGATGGCTCAGCGGTCATATGGTGCAAGTCTGGTCAGACTACGTCAAACCATGACAAAACCAGAAGCATTTGAAGTGTTGCCAGAAGAAAGAAGAAAGAAACTAGACCTGGGAACAGATCTAATTTACAAGACGGCCGTATTGGGAATGGATGGTGATCCCCTTAATGACCCCTTGAGGTGACGGTGACATGACCTTTGACCCCTGTAACTTCACCAATGTCACAAATGTCATTAAATGTATTTTTACGTGTTGATAACTTTACAAGGATCAATATTATTGAGTTTCAACTCAATCCAAGCATGTCAGGGATTTGACCTTTTCACCCCTATAACGTGACCCCTGGGTCACAAATGGGGTCAACTGTACTTGTTCTGTATTTATGATGCCACAAGGATTATCTCTGACAAATTTCAGCTCAATCGGAGCTTGTTGTAGATTTTGACCTTTGACCTTGAACTTTGACCTTTGGGGTCGAGACTATCATAGACTTCTTTTACCTTTAATGTTACATCACTGCAGCAATAGCAGGCTTTATCTGTCTTCTATAGGCTGAGATTTAGCCAATTTGGTCTTATTTTTAGCATTTTTTTGGCAAAATTGACCTTTTGACCCCCTTAATGACCTTTGATCCCGGTATAAAAAAAAACCTTGTGTACACAACAAAAATGCATTGTTCCAATGCAAATAAAAAAATTCTACTATGCTTAGTTCTGGAGATAAAAAATTCTTGAAATTATTTATCTTAAAACCGGAAATGACCTTAAATGACCTTTGACCTCAAAAATAAAAATATCGTGCATACACCAGGTAACATGAATGTAAATCTGAAAGTTAAGTCACTGTACTATGTTTGGGTTTTGAGATAAAAATTTTTGAATAGTTTAGAATATTTTTGGTTTTTGACCAGAAGTTCCCCCTTAATGACCTTTGACCCCCATGCCGAGCACAACATTTGTAAAGGGTCTTATGGTGCTTCATATGTATGGTCAAGTGACCATGCAACGTTGAATATATCAGATAGCTATTTTTGAAGATTTTTTGAAGATTTTTCACATTAAGACCGGAAGTGCCCCCTTAATGACCCCAGATTGACCTCTCGACCCATAACTTTTGTGAAGGGTCCAAAGCTGCTTCACATGTATGAGTCACGTTACCATGCAATGTAAACTGTAGGAGGAGATACCGTTTCGGGAAAGTCACACTTTTGACCCCTGTGAAACCCCTATATGACCCCTATAGGGGTCAAAGTCATATGTCATAAGGATGGCTCAGCGGTCATATGGTGCAAGTCTGTTCATACTATACGTCAAACCATGACAAAACCAGAAGCATTTGAATTGCGCAGAAGAAGAATAAATAACATAAAAGTAACGCATCAAAAACAGAAACAAGACGGCCTGATGGCCGTCTTGTAAAGAATCGCACAAATCCAGGACCTAGCCGTGCTTCGCACACGGCTAGGTACTAGACCTAAAACCCCCAAACTCACCATTGCAAGCGAAACAAGAAGTACCCTTTTCTTCATCTTAGAATCAAAGACACATACTTCGCACACACCAAACAATCAACACCACGTAAGCTGCGCGGCACAACAAACAAACTTGAGTTCTTTGATCCCCCCGGAACGCGAATCATTAAAAAAATAAAAGGGCAACACGAGGCCATAGGCCTAACTAATGCATTGTTTATCAACAAATCCCAAAAATCAAGTAGCGTTTTACCAAAAATCGGTGTATCAGTTACTACAGTCTTAGTCCAGCACGGAGGAGGAGTGGATAAAATCTCTGACATAAATTTTTTTACTTCAGCTGTTATATCCTCTTTGAAAGGAATAATGGAACCGGTGGGTGTAAAATTGCCACCCTGGGGCAATTTGAGAAAGTCCAAGATGGCCGCCATTTCACTTTAAAACCCCAAAATTGCAGTTTCCAGTACACGACACTCCCAAAATTCTTGGTAATTGTTGTTTTGTAATAATCATTCATGTTTAGGTAGATGTAAATTAAATGTATCTTGGAATCACGGTTTATTAGTTTGAGAAAGCCAAGATGGTCCCGCCATTTTAAAGCTAAAAAACCCTAAAAGGCCGCTTTCACATAGAGCATCACCCAAAATAACCCGTTTTAAATCATTTTCTCGTCTGATTATATATCTCTAATAGGTATACTAGAAAATTAGAATGGATGTAAAATTGTTCATCCTAGTGCAATTAGAAAATCCAAAGATGGCTGCCGTTGCCATAAAAACACTAAATATTGCAGTTTGTGACAGACGGGGCAACTCCAAATGCATTTTAGTAGCTGTTACCTAACCCCGAAAGCCGACCAACTGATTGTGATGTTTTCGGTTTGCACTACGTATGGTTGAGTCAACCCAGCGGCTGTGTCCTTCGCTAACGGCCCATAGGGTTGGGGCGTTTAGATGAAAACTGTTATGTCGTAATGTCTTCCTGAGCCCTTCAAGATGCTTGAGTCCCATTTTAGTGCCCTGAACCGTGCACCAGGTTTTTTCTTCGTGATTACCGTCCCGCCTCCAAGGCCCAGGTCCCGGGGAAACAAGGAGGGCACGGTTTGAATACCGAGTCCTGATTCTTAAGCGTGGGAGGATGGCCCCGCCGTCCTTCGACCACCGCAGGTGAGTCTCGTCAATGGACAAGGTATGTAGTGTCGAACCCCCTTGCCCGGAGCTACTGCCACCAAAAAGGCCGTCTTCCTATCCCGGAGACTGGCCCTCTCCAGTGGTTTTTCGAAATTCCTCTAAGAAATTGAGCACAAGCGGCAGATCCCACTCCGGACCGAGTGAACGAACCGGGGGGACGAACCGAGTAAACACTCCCTTCAGCAGATTCATGAAGATTGGGCTATTAGAGACTACTTTGCTGTCTCTGAACCCCCGATGGGCGCCCCAATCGCGGTACGGTAGCACTTGACTGTTTTTGGACTCCCAAACCCTCAGGGAAAATTTCTGTTAGGAATTCCCCGATCTGCCCTACAGCGCAGAGCAGCAGATCAATCTCTCTGATATTGGCGCACCATCTATGAGACCTGCAGGTCGAGATCTAGATTCTCTATGTTGATCTTCCTCCTTCCCTGAGCCACGGAGCACGCGCCTGTTTAGTAGACAGCCCCGCCTGATTGTATTGTTGGCGGGGAAATGCTCCGACGTCCAACGTTGGAGAGCGCGGATGTTAACAGCTCTCCGTGACGGAGCGTCGGTCGGCTGGAGGAATCGCTACTAGCAGCCCCCTAGTCCCCGTCACTAGCAGTTCTCTGAAGCCGGGGAACCACAGCTGGGAGCCGGCCACATGGGCCATAAACAGAACCAAGCAGTTGTCGGAGACCGAGCTACCTTCTCGAGGCCTGCTCGGTATCACGCAAGGGAGGGGAGTGGGATACATAGGCCTGAACCACGGCTCTGGGATCTTGACTTTATATGAGTATAACGCCGGAAGCTGGTGATTCCGCAGTGGAGGCGAATAGGTCCACTTGGGGATGCTGTAGCCTCAGAAAAATTGACCGGCAGGAGGTGCCGTTCCACTGACGACCCCTTACCTTCGAATGCGCCTGGCATTGCATGCCCTTCCGGGAGAGGACGTCGGCTATGGGACTTTCTCCACCCCTGGTACATGTTATGCGTATTAAGTCATTTCGCCGTGCCTGCAACCACTCAGGAGCCTTGAACTACCTCCTTGCAGAGACTTAGGTTCCTTGATCCCCCCCCCTGTTTGAGGTATGCCACTACCGTCATGTTGCCGCAGCGGACAGATCACCTTTCCCCTGGTCAGGGCATCCAGTGCTTCACATGCCAAGAAGAGGTGCCCACAGGCTCGAGACATTGATAAGTGCTCACACCGACGCATCTGTCGTCAGCGTCACGGAGGTTGTTAGTGTTCCTGAAGGGCCCCACCTTCCAACTGCGTGGATGTGTCCCCAACTTGAGGGGCGGGAACAGCTTCAGGGCACTGGAATCCGGAGGGACATTGGGTGGTATCAGGGTCGGAAGTACCTGGGCATGTGGATCTGGATACCCCTTATGCGTAATCTGCAGGAGGGAACCATCCCAATGAGGCAGGCCAGAAGTCCCAGAAGCCGAATCCATAGCCTGGCTGGGACCGACATGCTCTCCAAGATTGCTCGGGCACACTCCACGACCGAGTCTACTCTTTCTTCTGCAGAAGGTCCTCACCTTGCCAACAGAAAATCCATCTCGCCCCAGAAACTGGGGCTCTGGGAGAGTGATATGATTGACTTGTCGAGGTTGATGAAACGAGGTGAGCTGTAGCAGGTCTATACTCTCCTCTATAGGCCGGGGGCCTGTGCGCGGAGGGTACCACCAGTACCCAGTCATCTAAGTAGACGAGACCTAACTCCGCTACCTACCTTCACGACCCTTGTGAAGGTCCGTGGAGCGTTCGACAGGCCGGAGGGCAGGATCCGGAACTGTAAGCCACTCACATCCGCCGTTTGTGTTGCTACACTTCTGGTTATTCAGGCGATATTTCAGGGCCTGTCATGATGACATCACTTGTGCAGGGGCACTTCCTGATTGATACAATGCAACCGTACAAAAGCACCGTGATATCATGCCAGACTTACTTGCCTGCCCACGTTCTGAGTGGTTGTGACACCGTGGCACCATTATACGGCATTGGCCAAGGCTGGAGCCTTGAAAGTATTACGAGGTACATTGTTCATGTAACCTGGCCTGGGTGTTCTTCGTTCTCTCAGGTGATGTCCTGAGGCAGTCAACATCCTCATTCTTGCATGCTATGGGCAATCTGCATTCAGTCTCTGGGGTTGGCAGGCAAGACAGAACTTAAGTACATCTAAAGTCGCTCGAATTTATTCGGCCCTTCTTGCACCTAACTATGTTCGCTGCCACCACACTATGAAGCCTTCAAAGGAAAATGTAGCCCGTGCACATCTTCAGGTAGCTCTCCTCTGGATGGATGGCTCTGCATCTTGATCCATCTGAACTGGTTACAACTCGCATGGCGGAAACGCGAAGGCCAGTCTATGTTGCCAGTCGCAGTGCCCTATGATGTGCCCTTATTCCCAATGAATTATTGAAGTTGATTAAGTGCTCAATGTTGAGGTAGTGCTCCATGTGGAGGATGAGGCACCATGTTATCAAAGTGTGGATGTTGTCCCCTCTGTCAAATAGGACTTGTTCCATCTTCTGTTCATGCCATGGAGAAGCGGAAATGTCGAAATGAGAAAACAAAACAAGTAGACAATGCGGAATAAGAAACGACAAGAATGAGAAACTATACATGGACCATACTGTCCCAAGTAGAATAGTCCCATTGATCTGGTTGGGGCGTATCAATTTGACCACTAGTAGTACCGGTTTAGGAAGTAACCATTGTCCTGCGTACCAGAGTCCGGGAACAATGGTAAAATAAGCAATCGATTCATTTGATTCTTTACCGGGCAACATTAGTTTTTCACACGCTTTTATTCCGTTATCGTCTATGGAGCCCGCGGACTAATGGCTCCCCCCATGGCCTATATCTGCTTTCACACCGGTACTTATACTCTAGCAACATGGTTATGACCTAGGCTATAGTGTCCGAGTGTTTAAAATACACCCCCTACAGTAATGTGTAAGAAATGCTCTTTGCCCTTCATTTATTCATTGATTGTCGGTAAATTAAAGTTGACTAAAATCAGCGCCTTAACAACATTCATCGGCGGCCATCTTGAATATCTTTATTAAGCCAATGTGACATTAAAATTTAGTATTTTATATTTCCAATACATATTATGAGGCAAGGAGATATAACAGTCACTTACCACTGGTATGGACTTGGTTTTTTGGTTGCACCTCAATGAAATGTTCCATTTTGTGATTTCCTACTTCAAAATGGCGGCCATTTTGTTTATTTACAAATGAGTTTTATTGATTTTTTAGTTTTTTTCTGTTTTTTAAGTTGCCCTATCCAAACATCCCAATTAGCACAAAACACTAATTACCCCTTGCATTTTTTGGGTGGCCTGTCCTGTGTAAAATGCAATTTAGATTTTTTAACAGCCACTGGCGGCCATCTTGGATTTCTCAAATTGCCCAAGGGTTTGCAATTTTCCCCCCTTGGTTCCATTGTATACCTTTCAGAAGATATATCAGCTGAAAAAATATTATCAGAGATTTTGTCTCACATGCCAACATCAGACTTCCCGCTGCCGGACTATCTGACTCAAATATTGTTGGACTCAAAGAATGCAGAGCGTGTGGACTGAGTGAAGACCAAGAGGAACATCACAGCTATTTTTCGCAATGCGTAATCTTTCAAGCATGCGTGAATCTCCTTGTCTCTTGTAGCGTAAAATGAGATGTGGGTATCGCGCAGCCAACTAACTTTAATTCCGTTGAAGTAACATCAACAAAAATTTATTGCAAAAGCTCACATGCCAATTACAATTAATGGGCAAGTAAAATTATGGTGATTACAACAAAATAAAGCGACGACTTTCAAGCATCTGCAACCGCAGCTTATCGATGATTGAGGAAAACAAAGAGGTGTGAAATGGCAATGCGTGAATGACCCCCCTGGACTCAATGAGCTGAGCTGACGATGGTTTGAAGTTGTAAACATGGTTGAATCAGTTGTGGATCGATAGGCATTAAAGGTTCTTATGAGAAATTATGCTATGTTATACAAGGTTGCTACACTTAACAGGAGAGAGAGAATAACATAATGGAGAAAAACAAAACAAACTTGTTCCTCCACTATTGTTTGAAATTCGAAAACGGTAGACCTGAATTACCCTAAAATTGCTAACCGAGTGGACGACACCATTTACATAACCCAAGCATACTGAAATACAAGCTCTATCAAGTTGTTATTGATTACTTCTGCAACACTTCAAACGCACCTCTGCTTCACTCAGCAGAATCAGCATTAAGTAGAACCTGGAATATTTAATGAAAACTAACTTGTACCCTCGCAAATCCAAGGAAGTATACCGGTTTCAATCTGCTGTCCTGAGATGGAATTAGGCATGGATGCACGCCGGATCACGGTAGTTCTACGCATACTTCACCCAGGTGTTAAAGAAAAAACTGCAGCAAAATTTAGCAAACAATGCGTCATACGAAGTGAGACAATTGAATACCAGCTGCACCTCAAAACTAAATACGCTGGATTATAACAAAATTGAGGAGATTCTGACTGTATTTCTTCCTTAATTGGCCAGTTAGTATTACGATATCCAATTAAAGAGAATCTGCCGTAGGAAACCTTGGGATGAATACCCGGTCCAGAAGTCGATGATGATGACGCAGGCTAAAGAAAAAGTCCAATGTGAGATCTATTTTCTTCTTTAATTTAACCGTGTATGACTTGGCTGATCTTGTACTGAAATTCGATTACTTGCAATCCACATAGAAGGTAAGTTCATCATTATCTGGATTTCATAGTTGATTGAGATAGTCGATTTAATTCCCAGTGGTACGCCTGAAAATTTTTTTTATGACCACATGAAACGGATTGAGAAAGCCAAGTGCCAAAATTAGCGCGAAAAGACAAAAGCCAAAAGCACACTACGTCACAAGCGAGGTGCGTGCTGATTGGTAAATCATGGTGAGGGACAAAAAGCCGGCAACACCGTGTCGAGATAACTGGATTTATGTTAATCGCGGGCTAATAACATAAATCGTAATTAATATCGGAGATCTCCGATAGTAATTCAACGGCTGCTGGAAACGGCCTTCCAGTATGAAATATCCGGGAAATAGCGCCATGTACGTATCTACGCTCATCCATTACAGGCGCGGCCCCGGGGTGGGGGGGGGGGCGCGAAGGGTAAATTTAATGAATTTCTGTAATTACGAACTGATAGTAATTTTACAGAAATTGTCTCATATTATGGAAAAAATGTATTTAACAGAATACGGAACGAAAAAAAAAGTCCGGAAATTTTGCTGCCCGGAAATTTTTGAAATATTTCCGCAAATTAATTTTTTATGTTTTTGTTTTTATTTTTATTGTTTTCTAAAACAGATTTTCCGTAACTTTACGGCCAATCTGTTTTCTTAATTTAGGAAATTTCGACAACGTAGGCTCTTAATGACAAAAGTCTTCATACATATCCTGTCAGCAAAACCTGTTTCATTAATAATTTCCATCAATACCAACCCCAAGTCAAAAAACTTTTTAACCCGCTTCATTTGAATGGGTAGCGCCGGATAAGGAAGAAGGAGCCCTCTATACTCATCAGAGTTATATTTCATCATCCATTTGGAGTTGGTGTTTACAACTACTTTATCATGTACGCCGGTCTTTTTATCCCAAAAAGAAAAAAATGGGCATGTCCTAGAAACTTCAGGGGCATGCTCCCAGGAAAAAGCAAAGCCTTAGAGCATGCCTCCATTCCAATGACCATGACTTATAGGAAGAAACAGGGAGAGCAAATCCCCCCTGTACTTTAGTATGATTTTATGATACCCAGGACATACATGGTCGCTTGTTGTAACATTTGCCATCTAGGCTTACTGAACTGAGCCCTTGGTAGATTGACATACCTTACCGCATAGTGATGTGGTATGGCATGTATGTAATAGGTGGTTGTTGTGTTTTTGGCAATTTCATTTAGTGTTCAGGGCCCCAGAAAACGAAATGCAAAATGAGCCCCCCCCCCCATCCAGAATGCCATTCCGCATATATGTTCTAAATAATACAGCATACGTCCTTGCAAAGCGGCATCGGTTCTTGAGATAAAGGGGTTCTATTTGGAAATTTCAGTTACCCTTGAAGCCTGTCTTATAATTTTACATAAACCGACTTTTTGGGATTTTTGATAACCAGCCAAAAGGTAAACTTTGAGCATGTCTCTTTATTATGCGGAACGTTTCAAGTTTATCCTTCTCAGAAAACTATATAGGGCGTACTTCATTTTATCCGGCGATGTCCTTCTAACACTTTCTTCACACTTCTTCTGCATTTAATTTGACTTGCACGCTGTTTACCCGTGTCGTATTATTTTCAAACTAATGGTAATTAGTTTGCGCGATCAATCTTCTGAAGTATTGATTTTCGTTTAACCTGTCCCCAAAATATTTTTTGCTTTTTCAATGTTAATTTTGTGAGGTTTAGGTTATAATAATATAGCTATCCTTATTGTTTTCTGTTTTATTATAAAGTTTATTGGACAACGTAATAAACTGATTTAACACCAGAAATGATTTCTGTCACTTTTGGTTGCTTTGGTTACCGTTGTATGGGAACCATTCGTCCTTTACCCTTTTGTCTTCCACATCCCTCAGGTGTTGTACTTTCGGGGAAGCTGCCCGGCTTTTCTGGAAATGATCACTTCGCTATTTGCTACCGGGGAGTCTAGTCGCCCTTCTGTGCTTGTGGCCTTATCAAATTTTCCTCCCTCCCATATTGTGGTAGCCAGCAGAAGGTTTTTTACTTTCTTCAATTAGGGTTCTTGGGTTTATTGGTATCTCGCTTATGCTTTTTAATTTATTGACTTTTGTAATTTGTAATGAGAATTTGGGAGGTTGTTTTATCTTACTGATTATGTTGAATCTTTGTTTTGTGCGAAATGTAAGAAATTGGGCTCATTTAATGGATCTGAACCTTCTAATAAATTGAACTTGAAGCTATAGTATAATAAATGACATTGGATGGTACTAAGTTAGGCTAGTGGATATGTCATGTTCCTTTACACATTGCGCATTTGCTTTAAACGAGTTGGTAATCTGTATGTATCAATAAGGATCTAATTCGGATTCAAGTGTGACGTTAGGCTATATTATTGATCGTACCTTCCTTGGCAAATTGCTGGGGTGGGAACACAGCGGCTTTATATAGTAATAGTCGCAGTGTGCACTAGATTATAACAGGAACTCGAAGTATAGTTTGGCCTGTTCATTCCGCGGTACCTGCTTTTGCAAATTGCTGAAGAGATGGAACCTCGTGGGTTATTACATTGCTGAGTGTTTTTGGAATTGGAAAAACCTGGAATGTGGATACATAATATTGGAATACTTGATTTGGATTGGAATCAATAGGAGACTACTCCCCTGGCTAATATGCGCCACATTCATATCGTATTGCTTTCTGTGTTTTCTTTCTCGGGTGGTAATTTATTTGTTTGTACTCTCGCTTTCGAGAAATGTTGTTTAAATTTTCGGTTAAATTTATTTAGTTATTAAGAAAAATTGACTGGAATGACTCAAAGCTCATGCAGATTCCAAATTTCCCTGGGCAGGTCGGACCTACCCGGCCAGCATAGTCACCTGGTTTAATTCGATTACTACCCTCGCTACTGTAGATTAAATCAATCAGATTCCCATATCAAGAATTTGTCTATCTCTCCATCCTCATGTCTTTTCCTCTATATTAAAAGGGGGATGGCCCGATTTAAGATATGAAGTTTTCATCTTTATATAGATGGGCCTTCACTCCAAACCCCATCTGTAAAGTTTCGCGCCAATATTTCAATCCGTTTTGATGCGAGCGCTAAAAACGTGATTTTGTAAGCCCCCTCGAGTACTGTGTAAAATTAATGTTGGTCTACCAAAATGGGTCCCATTTTCGCTCATACTTCCAAACCAAACACCTTGGCTCTAAGATTTCACAGGGTAAATGAAAAATAGTTAAGCTTTCTTCTGAGACCAAAATGAGTGCACTTCCGGTAAAATCTGGGGCTTCTGGGAACTAGGCCTATAAGCGATCGGGCCATGGACCTTTAACTCTGTTCTTCAAGCGTAACCCGGGGAATTGGGGGGGGAACCATATCCCCTTAATGTATTGATGAGGGGGATGGTCCCATCGATTGACCACCCAATGTTGACACTCGTGCATGTGGTTTTGACGAAAACATTTTTACAAATGAATATTAAGTGTAAAAATGGTAAAATTTCCGCGAGGTCGCGCAATTTTGTCCAATTGAATGAACAATTTAATAATTAGTACATGGGGATATCATGAATTTTTGGTTGTCGGTTTTCATATACAATCTTGCAACCAAGGTTTTTCTTAAACAGAATTTTACGTAGAATCCATCATGGGTTTCTTTTTTAATGTGTTCTTGGTGTTTTTGGGTGGATTTTGTGTTTTATTATTTTTTACTGATTTTCATAATTTTAAAGGCTAAAACCTCACTTTTTTTCTGCTGTATGTTTCTTTTATGAAGCTTTAAATATTATGTTCTCATAGTGTAGTAAACTTTTAACATGTAAAAGCTCAATATGGACATGTTTTGGGCAAATTTTAAAATAATTTGGGCAGTGGCGTAGCCAGGTGGGGGCAAAGGGGGGCAGAGTGCCCCCTCGGAAAACTATTTGGGCAATCGGGAAATGAACACTGATATTTACTTTTAAATCAGCCCTTTTTTTCGTGTCTTTTGCCCCTGCGGACCGTGAAATTTTTTGCTTGTGATCGGGACATTGGTTGCACCTACTGGGAAATTGCCCCCTCAGAACCACCGGGCTGGCTACGCGCCTTAATGGTGTGTATTTTTTGGGCGGAAAGGTTTTTTCTGATTATAAGCATTTTATGTACCGAAAAAGCCGCAGTTACACATACATAAGTTACCATTAATCATAAATAAAAGATGTAGTACAACAAAGTGTAATATTTGCATATTTTGGTTGCTTTTAAAAAGACCCTTTTGTTGATTTTGTACATGTAACATTGGATTTGGGGCATTAATTAATCATGTTTATTTACCTTACAAACATTAAGAGACTATTGTTGAAATATTGTAACATGTTTAGCATATATAAAGTATACAAAATATTTCTTACATCAAAGTTTAGTTACTGCATGGAGCTATACACTGTTTTACCAAGGTGGGGATTTGCCTTATCCGGGGCAAATTTGCCTCAAACATCATTTTTTGTGTCGCCTGCCTTAAGGCAGGAACGCACATAGGGATTATTTTGTCCACTGTTGTTGTTGTCTGTTGATGTAGTCTGTTGTTGATGTAGTCTGTCTGTTGTTGTTGTGAAAAGGGTTAATATCCGCATTATACTTAAATGATGAAAACCCTCATTTGTTTATGAGGTCAAAGGTCACATGTCAAGGTCCAAGGTCATATGCGACCTATCATTCACAAACCGCGACGTTAGGCGACACAAGCGGTCCGAGGACGTCAGTGTATTTTTTTTTGGGGGGGGGTCAAAATTCAAACATTTTGATTCATTTTGCTATGTTTTTGTCGTAGTTTTTTTTTTGCATTACATAGCCTTTAAAAAATGCACTTAAATGTAACCCCAGAAGAAAACAGAACAGTGGCTTTTTATCATTTTTGGTATTGTGGGTGTTTTTTTTAATGTATTTGATTGGGTACCTTCAATTATGAGAAACCATGGGTAAAAGGTAACGCTTGATATCAGCTTTTGAAATAAACTCCCTTTGAAATAAAAAAGTGCTCATGACACAGAAAAATGGTAGTGGTATGTACTGCCCTTAATAAAACCCCCTTTTTGCACCTACACACTAGAAATAGATATACATAGAAAAAGTGCAACAAGCAGTTACATTAACTTGATTGAGTTGAGTTGAGATGACTTTAACTGAGTTGAGTTTATGAAACAGAAAGCAATGTTAACTTGGCTGAGTTGAATTGGGGTGACTACTTGATACTTTGACATGACTCAGTAAAGTTGCCCAAACTGCAGTTCATAAGACCCCAATTGAGGCATAATTCAGTTCATAAGACCCTAAGTTGAAGCATGATCGAGTTTGCAAGCGCCCTTTTCTAGTAAACTTTTCATTTTGCACTTTGGTTCCAAAATTTTTCATAAAATGTTGGCAACTTTGGATTCAGAAAAAAAAAATCAGTACCTAAAGGTTTAATGAGATTTCAAGGCATCCGTATATCGCATTATATGTAGGGATTTCATATTAAATAAATTTGTTCCTTGTATTTTGGCCACATAATTATTTGCTTATATCTCAATATAAAACACGGGCTGAATTTTGTATTTGTTCCATTACAAAATTAGAAATTTCACAATTTGTGTACCAAAGAAAGAATTATCAGCTAAAGCTATCCAGATGGGGGTATTTTTTGACAGAACGCACTAGTGCAAAAAAACAGGGCTTTTAATTTTTAGGGACACCTATACGTGAAATCTCTCATTCCGCCTTCAAACCCCGGGTTATGAAATGGAGGCCACACATCCCTACTCAAAAATAAAAATAATAAATTCATTATTTTCCCCTTCCTTCTTTCCTTTATTCATTCCTCCCCTCTTCCCTCCTCCTCCTCCCTTCTTCCACCCCTGGAAAATAAACTAATAGAAAAACAGTTGCTTGGGTTGTTAGTGGCCTGCAAATTATAATTCTAAACGTACATTGTTGTTTCTTGTTTCCACATTGTAGCTAACTTTTGAATGCTCTGAAAGAAGAGCCATTTTTGTTAGGACAATTTTTGAGGGGGGGGGCAATGTTAAAATGTAAAGAGAACATGAAGGCTTTAAAACTGGTCATTTAATTACAGCCTCCATTTCTTAATAATATGCACCTTTATCCTACTTTTTGGGTCCAATGATACGGGAACTAAAAACATGTGAGAAAAATTATGAGAAAAATGCGTGTGCAATACTCCAGATATGTCTTTCAAATAATGAAAGCAATACAAGAACTCAATACAAAACATTTCCCTTGTGGGTTATGTGGGTCTGCCGAGTATTATTCTACTAGTGAATTATACTGATATTCATATACTTCGAGGATTAAGCTTTATTGTAGTTCTAGTGGCCCTACAACTAAACCAACCCTTGGTGGCTTCAAAATGAACCGTTGGTGTGAAGATATATTTTTTTTCAGAAGATGATCTAACATAAGAACGTTGCAGCTCTGAAACAAGCCGTTTGATTAAGGCTTCATTTTTTATCCATTTGTTCCCATTTTTAGGTCCAAATTAAAAGGCCAAATTACCAATTAACCTATTTTATGTAGACATTTGCAAGTCTTTTATTCCGTAAACCCCAAAACTATACAAAGGTTCAAATGTTTTGGAGCGGTAAATATTTATGTACAACAAATTTTAATGAAACAAACTATAATTCACAACTATAAAATTCACAAATACATGTATAATAACTATGCTTGCGGGAAAACCCGCCACATGGTGCAAAATTTATATTTTGAGTTTTGACTATCATTACAAAGTTTGAAATATAAAGTTTCCATAACTTTTTACTTCTTTCTTCTATGATACACATATCAAAAGTTATGTCTTATACAATCTGACAAAAATAAAGTACAACATAACAGATTTTAAGGCATTTTCTTTATTTTTTTTCAAAACTGTCCTGTGCGACATGTGGCTGGTTTTCCCAGATCACATCACAAATAGATACTTCTTAAATAGGCCCAAACAATGCCAGTGAAGGAGGGGAAATGAGGCCCAAAGACCAATATTTTCTACTTTATTTCCATTATTCCTAATTTTTATAGGACAACTTACCCTAAAGCCGGGGAGGGGGTTTTAGGGTTTGTCGGGCACCCATGCTCATGATTCTGAAAGTGACCCCTAACAGGACCAATTCTCAGTGAAAATACCTGTTCTCAATATGTGAATAAAATTATACCTTTAAAATAACCAATTTATAAGAACAATAACACTTGTGCTAGAAAAAAAAAAACACTCTCGCGTCAAATTTGCTGTACTGAATTTGTGAATTTGATACCCCTAGAGGTAGAATTTTGCAGCTAGTCCTTTTTTGGAATGCAAGTAAACTACATAATCCAGTTGGATACTACATGTATTAATAATTATAAGTGATTCAATCTTGTGAATCGATGAGATGAAATAATAACTGTACCAATTTTAAATAATTAATCAAGTTGAATTATCCATTAGAGTTGAGTTTGCTTGTGTATAATAGTGTCCGTTGGCAATCAATTTTGTTATCAAAGTAAACAGAATTGGGTGTGTTATGTCATTGGCTTAACTTTGTTACTTGGCTAACAAGGTTAGAACTTCATCGCAACCTGCTTGTAAAACAGGAGTCGGACAAGAAAATTGCCATGCCCGCCTTAAGTCTGATTTTCAACTTGACCACACTTGCAAGCGACAGTCAGTGTAAAACAGCCATTACACCAGCTGTTTGGTTTAGAGAAATCAAATACATTGAATTTTAAAACCCTTAGAAGTACCATAATGGAAAGATTTTCTCAGAAATAACCATTTTCTGTATATTTCTATTAAGAGTTACCCAATGAATGCGCTCTTCAAAATTATGATGGATTTATTCATTTTAATGCCTGATTCTTCTTCAGAAACTTTAAAGTCATGAAAATCACTCTAATTCTTAGAGTGTTTGTGAACAGAAGGGAGTCTTGTCTTTCTTTGAAATAACTATTTCTATGCTTTGTCCAGTGCATTTTATTAGAAGGCAAATGGGCCATGGAGGAGTCATATCCCCCTGCTTTTTAAAGCCTCTAAAGCCACTATTATATTAAACTCCACGCATTTAATATAACACTTTGATTATCAGAAATATTTTAAATAATTTATGATGAACATGTTACAAATACTTCAATAATAGCCTCTTTATTAAAGTTAAACCTAAAGTGATTAATTAATTGTACCCAAATTGTCAACTTTAATGAGCGCAACTTGAAGCTTACACTGACGGGCAATTCCTGAAACACCAGTCATTTGCTGTTACAGGTGCCCCACAACGACTATCCAGAAGAAGAAAACTGTCTCTCACTTTTACCATGAACTTTCCACTGCAACCGTACAGTTTACAGCCCATTAATCTTATGTACATCCCGGAGAGGACAACGTAAGTTGGGCCTGACGACGCGCTGTTCACTTGCAACAAACGATGTTTACAGAAATGGAATGTAATGAAGACTTCATGGAACAATTTAACCTTGTTGCAATAATACCAAAATTTCAAATTCATTCAGGTGAGCGTGGGACACACCGACGCCAAATGGAGAAAGAACTTGTCCAACTGGACTATATTCTGGTCAGAAAGAAGTGGTTAACAGCAGTAAGAACTTAAGAGCCTAAAACACTTTTGAAGCTGTTAAGGCTGATCACAGCATGTATCTTGCAGCGAGCCAGATAAGTTATCGTCAGAGTAACCACCTCCCAGAGATCCCATGAAAACAATAGACGGAGGAAGGTAGTGGTTTGGATACAAAGCGTGGTGAGCAGGTTAACGTAGCGGTACATAACAGGTTCAAAACTCTTGTTGAAGACAATAAACTCAGCGCCTGATAATGTCCTCACTTCAGGCCAACAAAAGAAAGGCATGGAGATGCTACTAGAAGAAAAAGAAGAAGCATTTTTTTTGTCTACTGGCTTTGCCTCAAACGACAAAGTTCAGACAAAGACAGAGAAAACTGAAGTCTGCAGCCAAGAAGCGCACCGTACTAAATCCACCAGAATTTCCAAGCAGAACCTTGATGCTGCTAAGGCGGTGCATTTGATGACGCTTACAATGTGGTGCTTGAGGAGCAATGTTAAGAAGAAGGTCCACAGCTGAAGCACTTGAACGCCCTACCTCTTGAACACAAGCATGCCTGCTGCCTGGGAGGGCCCTTGAGGGAGCTGACCGATACGAAGGCCCCCCACCTATAAGAATCAAGGTGAAACAACTGAAAAGCGCCTGACAATGGTTTCACAGCACTGTTTAAGTTCTCTACTTGGCAAACAGTTCAGAATAACACTAACATTGAATGAACCTTTCTCAACAATCACAAGCTAAGCAGACACCCTTCCCATCCAGACTGACCCTTTCACTATATAGGGGAGCGTTCAGATCTGCCTGAAGAAACTGAAGAAACAACGAAGACAACCCTGGTCCCCACAACATTCCTGCAGTAGTCTGGCAGAATCCACTATTCCATGATCAACTTTAGAATTTTTTGTAATAACACCTACAGGGGAAACAAAACCAGCTGCTTTTAAACATCATTCATCATTCCTCTATCAAAGGAAGGCGACCCTCCCAACAACCCCAAACTACAGAAGAATAACACTGTCAACCTACTGGCCTAAGATCTACACTCCATGCGCTCAACGAATCACTCCTCACATCGATTTCTCCATTCTCAGACGGACCATACGGTTTTCGCAAAGCAGATCACACTACCGTAGATACTTGCCCTCAGAAGGATCATAGAAGAGTTGAGAATTTTTCCACGAGAAAAGCCCCCCCCCCTTTTCAATTGTGTTCGTAGATTTTTCCAGGCATTTTACAGTGTTAACAGGGATGTAATGCTGCATATTCTCGCCAACTACTAACGGGGTCCCAGATGAGACTGTCAGGGCAATTGCCATCATGTAATGATAACCCAGATAGCTTCGTGCAGACCATGGATGGGCCCACAAAGATTTCCTACAAACTACTGGAATCCTCCAAGGAGATAATCTTGCCCCTATCTCTTGTAGGTCGTGGTTTGATTTACAATCCTCAGCAGAGTCCCCCCCCTTTTTGACATCATGAACGACAAAGGACTCAACCATCAAAAACCCAAGCGTTTCCAGAACGTCCATGGTCATGCATCTCACAGACCTTGACTACGGCAGATGATCTAGCTCTAACAGCTGATCTGATATGTGGTGCACAAGATCTACTAACACTACTAACCCTCATGAGAATGCTGCAGACAAATGTCGGTGCCTCATCTAAAATGCAAGAAGACTGAATGATTGACTGTCAATGAGGAAGACGCTCATCAACCTATCTGCAACACAGAATTGTAGCCAACTCACAGAGGTCAAGGACTTCAAGTAACTAGGGTACTATGTTGCCAACAGCAAGAAGACTTCCTGTCACACAAACGACGAGCCTTGGAATGCCTGCAAATAAACTACCAAACCACTATGGCAATCTGCTATCTCCAATTCAACCAGGCTGAAATTCTTTAGAGCCTGTGTAGAGAGTTATCCTGGTTATATGGATCTGAGACGTTGACCATGAAGAAAGAGCTACAGGATAGAATGAATGGCACCTACACCAAGCTTCTTATGCTGATTACAAAACATATCCGGCGCGAGCCAAGACCAAAGCAAGATATATGGAGATATCCCTCCAATTTCATCTTCTGTGGCCCAACGTCCGTGGCACATTGCCCGTCATGTCATTTTCCCCCCGTGCGATTGACCAAGTAGTCTCCTCAGACGGGTCACAGTTGGCATTTACCATGCCAAAACAAGGGTTGTCGCCCCTTTAAATACATTGATGGATTGCTCGAGACATCCAGCAGGATCATCTGACCAGACAGTCCCAACCTAAATGACAAACCGTGGAACATTTTGTCGGTTACAATTGTGAACAGCACTCGGCTGCGGCCGTTAGATAGAAAAAAAATGGCCCCAAATCATGTTACCCTGTATGTTCAATGTATCCAAAATCAACAAAGGGTCTTCTTAAATTTTACCACCAAAATATGCAAAAATTACACATTGTTGTACTACATCTTTTTTTTTGTGATTAATACTAACTTCTTATGTGTTAACTGCAGCTTTGGTCAATGCATAAAATGCTAATAACCAGAAAAAAGAACTTTCCGGCCCAAAAAAACACCCAAATTATTTAGAATTTGCCCAAGAACAGGTCTATATTACACTTTTTTACATGTTTAAAGTTTTATTAACCCTATGAAAACAAAATAATTAGAGGTTTAAAAGAAACATGCCAGCAGAAAAAGTATGTTGTAGAGCCTTTAAAATATCAGAAATCCGTAAAAATAATATAAAAAACTCAAAATCCGCCCAAAAAAACACCCAGAACACATTTAAAAAATGAAACCCATGATTTTTGACATCCTCATAAAATTTTAGATTTAGAAAGACCCTTGGTTGCAAGATTGTATATTAAATGTTCACAATATACATTTCCCCTGTCTATAATAGCTAAATTTTCATCTGGATCGTGACCACAGTCATGCCTTTCATAGAGCTTGCTTTCCCTTTGGAGTGTTCCATTCCCATCTTGCAAGCCTTAATCTCTTATGGTTTCCATCCTAAGAACTGCTAATGAGGCCAGGGGTTTCACACGTATGATGTTTTTTTTTTTTTCCCTTCCCCTTCCTTTCTTCCCTCACCGTTTTTAACCTAACGGCCGGAAGAACCACAATTTACCACCGAAACCGCACTAGATATATTGAAGAAACCGTACACACAATTACATGTGCGGAGCCTTGTCCGGCGCATTAGAGGTCCTTGTAAA
>JAMKCH010013363.1:0-34548 GCA_023653785.1 Ophioderma brevispina | reverse complement strand
TAATGGCATAGACAGCTGATCAAATATAACAATGCAAATATTAACAATTTAAAACCTTAAGAGAAATATAAAAAAAAAGCAAAATTAGTGAGCATAGCCGGCAGTTTATATGAATATAAAATAAAACCGAAGATAAACTGCCGGATATGCTGTACCAGGGCCGCGACGAGGACGCTTTTGCTGTAGGATAATGAAGGTGACACACGATGAGACAAAAATTAAGACAAACAATTTTCATCCAATCCATAGACCCCATAGACTAACCACATGCATCACATAGACTTGTTGGAAGGTGAAAGTAGAACTCCAACCGACACTGTCCAAAATGTCTGGAATGAAGGCCTCTTTATAGAATGCCCAGGAGGAAGCGTGAGCTCGAACATCATATGCCCTAACCAAGAAGCCAGTCAACCAATCATGGTGTTTTTGTGTACATTTCAGATGACTGAGGAAATCCAGCTTGCTCAATGTGTCCCTTGCTGCAGGCTTCTCTGAGCTCCCTGCAACCCCGGTCTGCAACTGTGGTGAGACGTGGCAGAAACACCGGTTTCGGGGTAAAAGAGTGAGTCTGATTCTTGGCCAAAAAGCCTGCATGTGGAATAATAGAGACCTCCTAGCGCTCAAAGCGGTGGTGGGCCTCGCCCGTAGACAAGGCATGTATATCCGAACCCCTATGGCCACAAGCCACAGCCACTAGGAAGTCCCAGAAGACTAAGCTTTCGGTTGGGTTGAAACTGTTCCGACACCATGACTTGCAAGAACAGTGGCAAATCCCACTCCGGAACAAGGCTACGAACCGGGGACGATCCGTAAACATACACTTCACCATATTGGACAAGAGGGGACTGAAAGAAACTGTCAAGCCATCACCGAGCCCTTTACGGATCTGGCCTATGGCTGTTCGGTAAAAAAGAAACCTCGGACAGTCAGGACATTAAGTTAAACCCACTCCTGAAAGACTTCCTTGAGGTAATTTCCAACCTGGGCCCGTTCCCCAAACTCGTGCGTAACCCTACGTGTATACTAACTCATACGTATGTCCTACATAACAGACCTATTCACAACAGTTACACAGTGCTTTGGACAAATTGGTCCACTCAGGCATGACATAGTATGCACGTAGATTTACGACTCAGTTTCGGGAACGGACCCCTGGTCTACAGTCTCAGAAATTGCATGGATCGAACTCTCAATCGGCATACCATGCATGGTAATCCTATGATGCTCTAGTGAATTTGCCTGAGCAGTGAGCATGGCAGCCTGTTCAGAAAGTCTCACCTCAGTGTACAGTCTGCAGAAATGTATCAGACAGGTTCGGAGCATGGGTGATGGACTCTAGGGCGAACGCATCAGCTGGAGGACCTCTTACCAGGTTCCCTCCCTTTGGAAGATGGATCTGTTCCCTTACAGGCAGATCTATAGCGGCCTGGGAAACCACAACTGCCGTGGCCATAATGGGCTACCAGCAGGAACAGGCAGTCTCGAGGCAGAGCCACTCGAGGACTTTTGGGATCATGACAACCTGGAGAAGCTATGATCAAGCATAGGCTATCAATCCTGACCGGTCCGCTGCCATGGCATCCCGTTTGATTGCCCGGGGATCCGGGTTCCAAGAGTAGGCCCCTAATATGCCACAATCTGACGATTCATGACTGAGGCGAACAGATCCACGTGTGGACGGTCCACCACCTAGAAGATTGTGCGGCAAACTGCAAAGTAAAGGTGCCACTCCACCGACGGCCCTCTTAACTTTTGGCTGTGTCTGGGATTAGGGACCCTCCTGGGAGACTGTCCGCAAACCATTGTCCACTATAGAAACACGAGAGGCGATCAGCCCGATGTCCCAATCTCGGCACCACCCGAATAGGCGAAGAATCTCCCTGCATAGGCTGGGACTGATGACAGCCGCTTTATTGTTTATATGTCACCACCTTCATATTGTCGCAGCAGACAGCAATTACCTTCCCCTGACCACAGGGAGCCAGTGCTGCAAATGCCAGAAAGACGATGAACAACTCGAGGACGCTTATGTGGTGATGAGCCACGGAGGCTGGTCAGCGGCCTGCCCCCGAGGAGGTGAGCCCCTCCCCTCCAACTTAACTCAACGCATCCGTCGTCAGGGTGTTTAAACGCATCCATTGTCAGGGTGTTTGATAGGTCACAGGTAGGCTGAAATGGACTCCTTGCCTCATACGAGTGGCAAAGTCCACCATTGATGGTCTGAGGTTCTTCCTGGGGGAGGAAGGTGGGGTGTTTACCACTCACTGCCAACACGGCCAGCTAAAACACAAATTTGAAACCTAATGGTTGCATCTAATCTTGGGACCATCATTTGCTTTCATTTTAGCGCAAAATAATCTGTCACGCCACCTTACCTTTGGTAGTGGTAGACAAGACCAGGTTTGGAGTAAGGGGATGGTTGCCTCCTTATAATATTTTTCTTTTTCACTTCTATCAAAAATATATTTGCTTTATACACTTAATACCTCCTGTGTATGTTACAAAACTTGATTTTCCTTTAATAATCACCTCAAAAACCTAGCAAAATCACACATTCCTGTATTATTAACTCAAAATAGAAATTGACTTATTTTTAGCAACAATCGGAGAAATCAAGTTTCCCATGATTATTACTTCAATAAAACATTACTATGACGTCAAATGGAGGACTATTGGAACGTTTTTGATATCAATGGAAAGAGAGGAGACTTATACCAATCCACCTGTACCAAAATCAAAAGGGTCAGAGGCTTTGTAACTAAGAAATCCAAGAAGGTCTTAACCAACACCTAGCACCTTTAAAATGGTTGCGGGGACGAAGTTTAAAGTACAATTTCGTGCAGATAGTGCATACTATTTTGAAAATCAAGTAAGGGTGCATTTGATGGTTTTTCCTATATGCTAATTGTGTTTGTTGACCCCAAAAACCTTGGTGTGGACACCTCATTTGTGCTTTTAGACCAAATGGTTGAGGACTTATGATCCATGATATACCTTATAAAGGTTATTGACCTTGAATATCTGCCCAACGCAGCTGCCAGAAGGCCGGACAATTTTTTTCATAATAATTCACATATAGCCCTATGAGAATATACAAAAAGTCATTTTATTAGAATTTTTCAAGGTTGAATCGCATATGGCCTCTACTATATCCAGACATTATAATTCGGAAAGGTGAACACAGTACAGGGCGTCTCAATAGCTCTCAATAAAAGTGTAACACTCGGAAATTGCTTGTTTTAGGCATGAAATCGTGTCGTAATTTATAAAAATTTGACGTCAAATTCAAGATAAAGGACCTATCTTTCCAGTACAATTTACCCCATCACGATAGCTTTTGTCAATCTGGGAATATACGCAATTGTTTGCAGGTAAGCGAAATCCACTCTGTGCCACTTTTCAATATAGCGATAGAAACACACGTTTCTGAATAACATTTTCAAAAAATAGCATTGTGTAAAATAACAGCATCCGTAAAGACATTTTCCATGATAAAATATTTCATAACTTAATTTAAAGAATCTCTTACTAATATTTCAAAGTCATAAATAAAAAATATTGCAAAATTTCCATACTTTGGGGTTGATAAATTGAACGTATCAGTGCCACATTACTTGCACTCAAAAAGATAATGTAATGCAAAACAAACTTCACATGGCTTATGTCAAACACAATGAGGTCGAATATCTGCAAATGTTCACAAACGGTCTATAACTGGTATAGTCATATGAGTTTCAAATATTTGTTTCGATTTGTGCACAAAATAAGTCCATGATCTAAGTCTTCTTCTTGTTCTTGAAAATAAAGTCCATAATCTGGGATGGGATGAGAAATAAGAATTCTTATCATCTGCTCAATCTCCTCTTCCTTCGACATGACCACATCCTCGCTGAATGCAGCGTGCGGCTCGTGAACGCATTGCCAGCTCGACAGCCCTCCCTGGCACTCTGCTGCGGCTCAGTTGCGTGACCTCGTCTGTGATCCTTCTTTGCAGCTCTGGGATACTCGCGGGTGATGTTCTGTAGACTTTGCTCTTCAAATATCCCCATAAATAAAAGTCTAACGGTGTCAGGTCTGGAGACCTCGGGGGAAACTCAACTTCGTGACCGATCCCAACCACTCGACTCGGACACATCGATGATATGGTGCACCATCTTGGACCCACCACACTCTCCTAATGGAGCCATTAGCGTTCAGTTGATACCGCCAGTTACGTAGAAGATGAGGCACCGCTAAGTCATTAACCATATCAAGGTATCTTTGTCCGTTCATGGTTTCTCTGAGGAAAAGCGGGCCGACAATTGTCCCGTTGCCCATCATGCAAATCCAAACAAGGAGTTTCTCTCTGCTTCATGGTCTGTAATAAGTCCAGTCATCAGGAGGGTTGCCTCTGGGGGCGTAACGTCGCACATTTCGAGAGTTCACCATAGCATTCATCAGAAAAGTGGCTTCGTCCCCAATCAAGACATCTGACAAGAACCGTGGTTGCTGATTAACTAGCCAGTGACAGTATTGAAGCCTGCGTTGGTCATCTTCGTCCTCTAAGGAATGCCTGTGTTCCATGACGCATGGATGCCACTGCAAATCTAAGCGGTGATTCTATTGAATGATGATCTGGGGATGTCGGCTAGAGGGTTGTGTTTGGCGGAGTGGGGTATGTGGGAGAGCACGCAGTACTCTGTCGATATAGCCTGTTGTGACTGGTGAAGGTAAAATACTCTGGTAGTTCCTGTCCCGTTTGATTGAACAGGATAATGCTACCGGAAACTGCAACTGATTGTCTGATGACTTCTGCAGCGTTTTGCGTTATGCTATGCACACATGCACACTCTTATCGAGAGTAATTGAAACTGTTGCCAATTTACTGATGCCGTGTTTCTTTTCAGCAACCAACATCCATTGACAAGATTGCTAAAAGATCAGATGAATGTCTTCTGCCATTGAGAGGTAGTTCATAATTGATATCCATAAGAACAATGCATAACCCCAGTGTATTGATGGGTGCAAATCAATTATAACATAACCGTTTTCACACATTTTACAATATTTCATTGCTATTGTTGAAACTTTTATTCAGAAACGTGTTCTATCGCTTATTGGAAAAGTTGGCCACAGGGTGGATTCGCTTACCTTCAAACAATTGCGTATATCTCAGATTGACAAAAGCTATCGTGATGGGGTAAAATTGTAGGAAAGATAGGTCCTTTATTTTGAATTGACATCAAAATTTTGGATAAATACCGACACGATATTTCATGCCGAAAACAAGCAATTTCCGAGTTTTACACTTTTATTGAGACGCCCTGTGTTGGTTAATACCATGATATTATCTTCCTGATCTCTATTGGGACAGGAAGAGGAAGGATTATTGAAGGGAATCCCTTTTCCTTTTCCTTGCATCTCCATCCCCTCTCCCTTCCTCATTCCTTCCCCTCCCCCATTATACCACTGCGTTATGAGACAATGTTACATTAACTCAGAGCAATGATATTAAATTGAAGCTCCTTGCTTAGCTATGAGATAGTTTTTAAACAATTTAAGGATGTACATCACATTTTCAGCACTTTATCGGTCAATTTTGTGATAATTGCAAATTGGCTTTCATACCGTTTCGTTCTTTTACAAAGTCCCAAAGACCACAATGATTGGTAATTAGTAATCATTGATTAGCAACATAGCAAGTATCAAAATGCCGATCTTGATAACTAAAATTAACCCAGTCGCATTAAATTTGGAGCCATTTTATGATTTATAGGTTACTAGATATTCCCAAAATGCTCCAATTCCATAGTTTGAGATGAATTCGATTTTTCGTGTGGTGCATTTATGTAGAGTATAACAGTACCATAGGCTACTGTCTGTAGAGCTATATTATATCTATATATATATATATATATTATATATATATTGAAAGTTACACGTATTTCCATGATACCCGCAGCAAGAAAAGTATGTAATTAGCACACCTACATTCATAATCTGCAAATCTGTACTTGTACCCAATAATCAGGAAGAATCCATATAAAATCTTTTGGCTAGAGCTACAATTATTTTAGGACTGTTTATGCGTATAATATATATATATATTACATTGATTTCCTTTAGGTAAGGTTTCAAAATAATAATAGAAAACGATACCTTTTCAATGATGTCAAATTTGATACGGTATTTCCATGAAAATGTCATATCTCATCATAAGCATAAGCAGACTGGATGAGTCAGCTGTTCAGTTTGAGTGGTACAGTTGTCTTTCTGCAATCTTAGAACAAATGCCTTGGCAACTTCTTACATGGCTTGTCCTAAACACGAGGGTTAAATTGACCCCCAAGCGGCATCTTCCCTTTCAATGATTGCGGGTAGTAACAGTTTTCTTACTGCGTTCCCCAGGCAATACATTTGCGCAAGAGGGATGTTGACTTAGGTTTGCCCTTGATACTACATTCTTGTGGATTTGATTGTGGTCTAGGCCTTGGTCTGCTACAAGGTGCTAGTTGCCTGGTTGAATGCCAGTTTTGCATGATTTTGTCCACACAATCGATGGAGTGGTAGACCACAAGGTGCAAAGCCTTGCAACATCTGATGAAGCCATCTGCATTGCTGTCTGCAGTAGCCATCTTAGTTCAGAATCTTCAGCATCTACAAAATATATATGTATAAAATCTTCAAAATGTTCATAGTTTATTCATATGAAAATCATCTAGAACAGCTGACAACAAGCGCTGAAAAGACCTTCCGCACACGCACACACACACACACACACACACACACACACACACACATGCACACATCATATGCAATGCCACCACATATGCAACATGCCACTGGGTCTGGGCTGTGGCTTTCCTGTAAATCCAAGATGGTGTCCAATGTCCAAAGTGAATCCCATAGCTGACAATATTTAAATCAGCACATAACAGCACTATATGTTACTGGATCCAGTAAACCCATTTCTGACTCTTTTGAAGTTTTTTTATTTTTATTTTGTCTTATTTAGCCTGAGTACATGATTCACTATTGCCTATAGATACACTCCCCACACTAAGTAACGGTTTATATATATATATATATATATATATATATATATATATATATATATATATATATATATATATATATATATATATATATATATATACGTAGCACAGATGTTATAGTATGATCCTGGCCGAAGCTTTTCGCTTCAAGGCCGGTGATGGTAGGAGGGAAAAGAGGGGGATTGCCGATAGGTCTGGTGTCGTGTCACGAGTAGCAATGAACAATTGCTTTTTGCCTATATACAGGGTGTCTCAGAAAAAAACGTTACCCTCCAGAAAACGGCCATTTTTGCTTACTTAATCAATTCCTATCCTTGTTTTAGCTTTATATTATGAAAATATGTACCTTTTTGAACATATGGTGAAAACAAGAAAGAAAACGGTGAAAAAATAACTAAACAATGACTATTTCTCTAAAAATGATGCAAACCTACTTTGTCCACGGCTAGCATAAGCAGAGAAAACCGTGGATGCAAATATCCCCAACATAAAAATGTTTAAGACCCTCCTGGCCAATAATACTCGCAAATTCCAAGGTTCATTGCTGGTTCTAGCGTTTATTGTTCAGTTCTCTACGCACTGGAGCATTATTCACGGCTGATTGTCCTGTTCTTTGACGACCGTATCTCTCTCCTTGCACCTTTTTATAGAGTCTTGCCATGCTCCAGAATTTTTTCTCTGTTCCCCTTGATAGCCATCTTACTGAACCCTACTTCGAGGGAAAACTTTACCCATTCACGATGAACGATGGTCCTTTAACCCAAGAGCAGATCTGTAGAATATGCCATTGTAGGAGTCACGCCCAATACCACTATTTGAAAGTGCACTTTAACCAAATTCATATTTGCATTATGATGGGAGACGGGTGAAGGGATTTAGGTCACTTCATTCTGAAAAACAAATTAAGTGCATTTTCAGGTGCTTTTTAGGCATTACATGTGAAAAAAATAATTAAATCGGAGGACTTACGTGTGCTCAAATCCATAAGAATTTCTCTGCTTATGCTAGCCGTGGACAAAGTAGGTTTGGATAATTTTTAGGGAAATAGTCGTTGTTTGGTTATTTTTTTCACCGTTTTCTTTCTTGTTTTCACCATATGTTAAAAAAGGTGCATATTTTCATAATATAAAGCTAAAACAAGGATAAGAATTGATTAAGTAAGCAAAAATGGCCGTTTCTGGAGGGTAAAGTTCTTTCTGAGAGACCCTGTATCTTGGTACCTATACCAATCCTACGAATGGGGAACCAATGTTGTAATAGACACCCAATCTCTCTCACACATATATAGGCCTATATATATCTATATCTTGATGAAAGCCTACTTGCAATATAGTCCATAGAACAATACTAGGTACACCTGGACAAAATTGCTACAGAAGGTTTTTTTTTGCTGTAACTTACAGTAACTAGCAGTAAAAGATCTCCCAAACAACATATCAAAAAGGTAGAAAAAGGGAAGCCTGGCTAGACATGCTAATTTGCATTTATCCTACGTGGACGTATACGCCCATATTTCGGCAAAGTTATATACCTCATAAATGCATGTTTAGAGAGATTTTCGATTTCTGTTAGTATTTGAATATGTTTTGCGAGGCTGTGCCTGCAAGATGTGTAGCACTTGCAATTGATATGTGGAAAATGATGGTCATTATTCAAGATGGCCGCAGTTTTCCCGCCAAAATTGCATTCTAGATGATTTGTCAGACGACAAGCGGGATGGGGAGATATTTATTTAGCAAATTATTATCAGAGAGTATTAATTCAAACACAATGGGTCAACTAATGCCGGGGGGAGGCATTCCCTATGTGAAGTAATGGGTATATGTGCCTCGGCCAGGTGAAAAATAGGGTCCTTTCAGCTAAAATATACCAAAAAAATAACGGGTCATTCTTTACACAAGCTGAATAAAAATGGGGTCATCCAGTATGAAACTTTCAAAAGGGGGTCACTGAGGTTAAACCTGAAGTTAAAATTAAGTACCTCTTTTCCAGAGTTCAAATTGCCATGAAAATATCAAAATACTGCCATGAAATTATAAAATTGTTAAAAATGTGCACGTAGGCCGCGCAACAATTGAATTTGGGTTTTCAAATTCTTTAAGAAGTGGATAATTTTATGCAAACTTGTGAAAAAAGTGGATAGCAGGAAAGAAGAAAACGGGGGTCAATGAGTATGTCAATATTTTAAAAAGGGGGTAACAGGACAGCATCACAAAAAGGGGGTCGAGTATTCTAGACGTCACCAAAGTCAGAATCTCATAGACCTTGACTACACAGCTCTAACACAGGGGATGTGATATCTGCTGCACAAGATCTACTATAAAGCATCATTCGAGAATGCTGCAGATCTCGCTGCAGATAAAGTTGATCTACATCTAAATTCCAAAGAGGCGGAATGGAATACATGACCGTCAACGAGGAATAGAATCATCAACGGTACCCAACTCAAAGAGGTGAGACTTCAAGTATATACCTCGGGTCCTATGTTGCCGACAGCAAGAAAGGCTCAAGAGTTAAAGGGCCGGGGCCAAATCACTAATAGCATCGTCCCCATAATCCCAGATTTTACCGGAGGTGGTCAACATTTTGGTATCTGAAGAAGGCTACCATTTTTCTCACTTACCCTATGAAATCTTAGGGCTAAAGGATATTTGGTTTGGAAGTTACGAGCGAAAACGTACCCTACTTTGTTCGACCGATATTAATTTTACATAGTAGTCTATAGGCTAAGAAAATCATGTTTTTAGCTCTCACATGAAAACAGGTTGAAATATCGGCGCAAAACTTTATAGATGGGGTTTGGGGGTGAAGGCCATTCTATCAAGATAAAAATGTTTTATACTTAAATCGGGTCGCCCCCTTTTAATATGTTGTATAATAACCAAAATATAGGCACAAATTGCACATAGGTTTTATGCAAATTAGCATGTCTTGCCATGCTTCCTTTTCTCTACCTTTTTGATATGTTGTTTGGGAGGGTTTGTACAGCAAGTTAGAGCAAGAAAATCTTCTGTAGCAATTTTATCCAGGTCATACCGTAGATTGAGTGGACTATAGGCAACAAAACGTATATTCCAAAAACTTTCAAAATTATCGTATTTTTGCACAATCCTGATCGAAAAACATACCGAAATACATTTTGTGCCAACTGTATATCATACAGCATAGATCTACAAAAGCGTTTGGAAACTACCTGTCAAATATATAGCAAAACAAGAAATGCAGAAATCCAAAAACGAATATGAAGTTCAGTACTAGTATATCAAGAGGGCAAGACCAGAGTCATACAAAGATGATAAAGAAGTATACAGACTCCAACAAGTTACTCATGCAATGGAAGGGCCTATATTCAAAATCGTTAACAGATACAACAGGATGAATTACAACATTGATATGAGTCATAGACAGCAGACTTTCCATATAAATCTGTTAAAGAAGTATTACAGTGTGGTTTGGTGTGTATTCCCGTAGGATTTTCATGATTTTGTTGCGGTTTGGGTTTCAGTAGGGCCTAGACTGTCAGAAAACGATGGGGTTCAAATTTTCGGACTGCTGCCCCCTTCTCTAATTGGGGGGGGGGGGATGTGTGAGTACCCTGGGGTAAATGCTCTGATGTTGTTGAAAGTGGTGTCAAATGATTCCTCTTGTCATACTGAAACAGAAAATGCATTTTAACTGATTTGGTTATATCACCATTGTAATATCCAGGGAAAGACCATATAGACCCTTCACAGGTTTAACAATCGCGTCTATTTGAACATTATTACCGTCCCGCACCTTACAATAGGCTTCATTATGCAGTACGCAATCACCACGTATGAAAAGCGAACGCCAACAGGCAAAATTTACGATGATGTTATGATCTTTGACTCCGCCCAGCCTAGCTCCAGCCTGTGTTAACTGAACGGAAAAGGCTTGCAGATTACTTATATAAGGGCACTTGCGAATTAGACAAATTCAGAAAATTGGTCAATTGTAGAAATTGTTTTATGATAGGTTCGGTTAGAGCAACCATTGAACTAGTTAGTAAATATTGTATTGTGGCCAGGAAGTTAAAATTGGTGACACGGTGCTACTTCAAAGTTGTTCTTCGTAAATTTGCATGAAAAAAAACACTTTTTCTTCATTTTTTCAAATTATACCTATATAATATTTTCAAATTCATGAGAGGTGTGTTCCTTTAGGGTTGCAACGACGTCTTGCTTATTGCAATAAGTTGAGTGGTTCGTCTAAATTTTTAACATTTCACACGGTAAACTCCTATTGGCTGCTGCAACCATGGCAACTGTCAGTCATTAATGTGGCAAACTGTTAATTGAAAATGGTCAAAAGATGGCGCTGTGTATTATGAACATCTGTAACACTTGTGCCTTGCTACATTTGCTATGGAATTAGCCAAGCAAATATCACACACTGTAAAATAATACAATTTTAAATCGTATGGGACAATACAAACAACTTATCACAGACACTAGTTTCAACAAAATCTGAGCATTGGGTAAATTTTACCCTGAACCATTATGGGGCTATTATAGCACTTTAACTAAAGGTCGGAACTTAGGCAAATATATATTTTTTTCTAATTCTTATAAGGAGAGGAACATGTTAGTGTACATTAAAAACAAATTTTGACTCGATTTCAAATTGTCCCCTGTAGTAACATTTCCCCCTTGAAAAAGGGGAAGCAGTCTGAAAATTTAAACCCCATTATTTTCTGACAGTCTGGTCCCTATTGAATGAAAAATAGCAAGAAAATCAATTTTAGCACAAAAATCCTACGGGAACAAAATTCGGAATAGCGAACCTCTTCTGAAATTCGGAATAACGAACACGGTATTTGGTTTCGGAATACCGAACTTTTTTCAATATTCGGAATAACGAAGCATTTTTGAGATTCGGAATTGGAACCCTTTTGAAGATTCGGAATAGCGAACCTTTTTTGAGATTCGGAATAGCGAACCCTTTTCGAGATTCGGAATATCGAACCTTCGGAATAACGAACCTTCGGAATTTCGAGATTGGTCTTTTTAAAAATAGTTCCCTATCTTTTAACACACGTCTATTACCTGCAACCCTCTAAAGACCTTTCTCAATCCACTACCATGACTAGCACTCACCACACACATACATACAAAAGTTAACAATATTTTTACCTCAGGCTCAAAACTAGCTAAAGCTGCTAAAGAGGAGAATGGTTCCTTTTCCGGGCTCTCTCTCTCAGCTTTTCTCCCTGGCTTTCTCAGTTCTCCTGATTTCATAGAAACTTCAGAAAGGGTGGAATTCATTTGCAGCAAACTATCTGCATCAATTTGCACGTAAACTCACATAGGCCCAGCTCGGTCCGCTTTCTAGAAGCTTCTAGACCGAGACGCCACAGAAAAAAATACCCAACCACCAATATCGCGTGATGATGTCACCGAGATCAGTGCGCGATGTCCCTGGTAAATATTTGTTTTATGCGATAAGCCAACAGTTCGATAAACCTATGTCATATGACTTAGGCATAAAAAATATGTTTGTTTGGCGTAACAGAGAAAAAATATCAGGGTCGGTCGGTCGGATTTTTTGTTTGATTTTTTTTTAGATCTTCTCAATGTTGCTACTATTTAAAGCCTTTTTTCAATGGCATAGCAAAGATCTTTTATTTTACTTGTTGTAGTTGCTTTGTTGTCTTGTTTTGTTATTTTTTCGTCTTTGTGTTGGTAAAAAAAATATTTTTTAATTGTGGATGAAAATAATGGGTCGGTCGGCAGAATATTTTTTTTGTGTGCTAATTTGCATAAAAACTTTTGAGTCGGCAGGTTTTTTTTAGGGTCGGCCGGGTTACGCCAAACAAACAATTTTTTATGCCTTATGAGCAGCCAAAGGTATCCATTTTAGTTTAGTATCAATATTATGGGGCTAGTTCTATGGCCAGACAGCCAAAAATTGAAGACACACTGTAGTGGAAGACATACTTGTCACAGAGCTTCACAGAATACTGGTTCTGAAAAAAGAGGTGGATATTATCTGCAGATCACAAATTGTGGTATTATGGATTAAAACTTCATGCCGTTAAAATGGTATCAACGAATAACCTTAGGCCTACCATGGACCTAGTAGATAGGACCAACAACACACTAGTTTCAAAGACCCCATCACGTTGCCACCTTTTGTTATTAAATCCCACCATGATCCCATTTACTGGCTAAAGGTAATGCGATAATCACCCTCTCAGAATTGGCCGATCTAAGGTTTCCTTGCAGAAGTGGGGCTACCTGGAAGCAGATCAGGACACTACCTGTGGTTGTGGAACAGCACCACAGACAATGGAACATCTCTTGGTCTGCCCACTGCTGGAGCAACAATGCACAGACAATGACCTTGCGGAATTCAGTGAAGCAGCCAGACGTTGTACCCATCTCTAGCTGGATCTTATTTGAGAACCACTGTGTTTGGATTCGATAAGAAGACCCCCTCAGCAGGAGGGATGACTAGCCATCGCTCAGCTTCGGGGCATACTGGGAAAGTTCAATATTGGAAAGAGTTAATTGAAAGATCAGGAAAAATTTTGTTCTGATATTAATGGAAAACGTCCCAATAGCATGCCATTTCATAATTTAAACTATTGCTTATTAACCCTCGTCTACCTGAGCAATTTTTTGTAACAACACACCGGAATGGGGTATCACCCCCTTGAATTTTCTTTATTGAACATCCAATTCCTATAAATTTGGTACCTACAGTATTAGAGCAGCAGCCCAGAAGGTTTTGATCAAACGAACGAGATACCAATATCTGAACACGGGAAAATCAGAGAAAATATATCTTTTGCAAATAGGAATGTCTGCCGGAGACCCGCTACTGCGTGTGGCCCCAGGATAGGGGTAAAGTTACTATGGGGGTCAAATGTTTGAACTGCTCTAAATCTAATGTAATATAGCTCAAATTATTCATTGAGTAACCAGGAGTATTTAAACAAAGTCAATTGGGTCACATGCGTGTGATACTTCCTTTCCAAGATATTTTGGAAAATAGGCTAAAGGTCATTTGGTTTTTTTAAAGAAAGGTCACCCTTTGCAATATCTAGATTTCTTTGTAAAAATATTTTTTTTATAATAATAATAATGAGACTTATAGAGAGCCTTTTACAAAGTAGGCAAGGCGCTGACATGGGAAAAAAGGCAAGAAACACTAAGAGCTAGGAAAAAGATGCGAATTAAGAAGACTTTCAAAGGCAGATAAACTATCAAGACCACGGATGTTGGTAGGTAACTCATTCCAAAGGCGAGACCAAGCAATAGAAAAGGCACGATCACCAGCTTTCTTTTTGGAACGAGGAATACCAAAGGAGATTGCAGAATCTGAGCGAAGTGTATAAGTGGACTTATGAGTACGAGGTTGAAAATATGAAGACAGGTAATCAGGAGATTTGAAATGCACAGCTTTAAAAGTCGGAAGGAGTATTTTGAAATGTATCCTGTAATTGATTGGTAACCAATGGAGGGAATCCAGAAGCGGAGCAACATGAGTGCGACTGATTTATTCTGAAGACGGTTTAAATATTTCTTATCAATACCATACATGAGAGAGTTGCAATAATCTAATCTTGATAAAATGAGAGTGCGGACAATGTTGTGACACGTCTCAGTATCCAGATATTTACGGATACGATTTAGATTATACTGCTGCCAGTTTATAGAACGAAGATGAAGAGTAAGATGTTGTATCGAGTTGTAATGGTGAGGAGAGGAAGCGACAAAAAACTCAGTTTTGGCTTCATTTAGTTTCAATCTATTTTTAAGCATCCAAGACCGAAGATCAATCACACATTGGGATAGTTTAAATAAAGCACAAATAGCATCCCCATGACAGTTCGGATCAAATTTATGGTAGAAAAAATTTAGTTCGCCGTTTGATGTAATCAAAGTTAATATTTCCTTTGATGCTATGGCCTATATTACTCCCGAAACATCACAGCATAGGAGAAACAATGCATTCATATATCAATATCACGAAACTAAGTTTTTATTTGGACATCCAACCTTATAGAAGATTAGCGCAAAGCGGATTATCAGTTCCTTGACATCTCGGCCAACCATGGCATCGGTCTTTATCATTAACAGACTCATTTCGTAAGAACTTAATCATCAGTTTCCAGTAAGCCGATTCTGTGCAGCAACTTTGTACCATGGCCACATTATGTTTATGAAATGGTAACAAAGACCTAGTCTCTACATCGCCAAGGATTGAATCCTCACGTCAATATCCACCCTCATGTCAATATGCAATAACTTGCTTAAATTGAAAGGACAAAAGAATGCCCTCTATAGTTATGAAAACGGATGAATTTGAATCATAAAGTTTACCTATTTACACAGCATTTGGCTCCTGATACGTATCCTGTTTCTGATCCTGTTTCAGTTCAATCACTAATTATAATATTGTGATTTTTTTTTCTTTTTCTTGTTCTCTACCTTCATCCAATCCGGTTGCCTAGGATAGTTGTTTTCATCAGATTAGGTAGAGGCATCTGAATCCAGAAAAGATCAAGACTTAACCGATGTCACTGTGGGGTACATACACACAGATCATCACAGCATGTGTATCCCCATAATTAATGTTCTTAGTATGGGAGGCAACTGGGTTGTCTCTCTCTTCTATTTGTTGGTCACAATATTATATATTAAATTTCTACTTAAATTGTATATATCTTAAGTTATTTTGAAATTGTGTATAATTGATGTATATCATTGTTGTTTTAACATTAGAATTTTATCTATTGTTTTTGTATTTGTATTGATAATATAATTGCTCCTTTCTATGTGAAGCGCCTAGAGGCCTCTGCATTAGGCACTATATCAAGATTGTTATTATTTGCTGGTTTACAAAAAATACCACTTATACATAATTCCCCAAGGTTCACTTTTATGCAAAATCATAACACGGGGTTCAATGGGAAATTGAAATTTCCATATTTGACGCCCCCCCCCCCATGAAGCACAATGCCGCTTTGCAGGGATGTGAATTATATTAAATAAATCTATAAATAGATTTCTACCACACCACAACATAAATGAGTCTGAACAACCGCCTATATAGTCTAGCAGATTACATTTTTTTTTCAGATTTCAGATCTTCCATTTTGGTTTATCCGTTGGGAAAGAGATGAGTAGTCCCTAATTCCCATACAAACCAATACAAATTTGATAAAAGGTAACTTTACACTGAATTTTTTACCACCTAACTATACATCCTAGATAGTGCAAACTATACTTTTCTGGATTGCTCATGCTCATAGCTACAATTTGTCAAGATCCATGCATTTTGAAAATTTGGCCCCCCTGTACAATGACCAATCAAAAGTTCAATGACCTTTATCGCATTTTCACCCATATCTCTGTAACTGAACATCACAGATATGCCAAACTATATATTTCTGATTCCTTATGATGAGACGAATCATTTGCGATACTTTTCAACTAAATTGAACCACTATGAACGATTTATCCCTTTTAATCCAAGATGGCCGCCAAACGGACCCTGTGGGACAATATTAGATTTTGGTAACAGATGTCGTAGAGATTCTAAAAATCATGTTAGAAGTTAGTTTTAAGGGGGTACATGGGAACCCATATAATCTGCTAGACTAATACACTGAGGTAAGACATGCTCTCTACCAAGGGCTCGGTTCAGTAACCATGGATGGGCACACGTTAACAGCAGCTGTATGTTCTGGTATCATACATGTCATAAGTCATTCTTAAAAAAAACGGGTGTATTTGCTGAATACTCTATTGAAATGAAAGCTATTGTACTGCGCCACGCCATTGGAGAGTTAACCTGCTCATGATATAAATAGCGTGTTCATTGGCCATTCTTGATCATTAAAGGCCGACTCAGAGATTTCCTGAGGAGGGCGCCCTCAATTTCCAAAAAATCGTGTTTTTTGCATGTACATAATACTTGTCTATATACTAATCACTGTGTGAAATTGCTAAGCTTAAATCGAATTCCTTCATATAGAAAATCACAACTTTGTTATAAAATTCTGGATCCGGAATTTTTGTTATACACAGTATCCTATGGGACGTAATACTACACATAAATGTTTATTGCATCAAAACGAAAAATCAGATTCATCTCAAATTTCGGAATTGTGCATTTTAGGTTACTAGCTTTAGTTCTAGTTGACTATTTTTCATTATTACACAAAAAAATAATATTTTGAAATCTCTGAGTCAGACTTTAAGATAAGTGGATTCTGTCAAAGCTTGTCTTCCAGAGTCTGCTTGGTGAGAAGACTTACAATAATCCCTCCAAATCTTGGCATTCACTGCGCTACATCGGCATAAGCTAATCGCCAAAATGGACGAATGCATATTCCATCGAAAACGCTTTTCAGTGGGAGAAGAATTGATTTTGTTACGAGATTAGGCTTTATTCCATATCGATAATCGTTTTCCGCGGAATACGCATACAAACACATTACTGTCTGTTCAATTAACTTAGATGTCTCGTTTTTATTAATTATTTCAAAAAATACGCACGTTCGAAATAAATCACGAAAAGAAAGTTGTTGGGTTTGGGACATGTTAAACCTTCAAATCTATTGAAATCTGGGCATTGACCCTCGTTTTGATAATGAGCAAATAAAGGTTGCGTCCATTTAGTAATTGTGTTTTGTGAAGGTTCCATTGACTCACTTTTAGGTATAAAGTTGTCGTCGGAGGAAAATGAGTAACAAAAAAACCCGGATCAATATTGAACGCCACTGGTATGAAAGAAATAATGCTATCTTTGTTCAACAGGATCGAATCCGAACCGTTGTTATTTTGCCACTGATTTTTGCAATACAAACGAGATTATCCCACGGTGTCACCACACGGCACTAATTGAATGAACAGCATTAGATTACATGAGAAGCTGTATGATTCTTTTGTTCACAACCAATGAAATTAAAACAGGACCTCTTATTAAAAGTGTCGGTATTTCAACCATGCATTTATATACACAAGCGGAAATCAAGCAAGGTCCCGAATCAATAATTGTTACGTATAAAAACGTGCTTTTGAAAACCGCCCCTAATTAGTGAATGGGTCTGCCATCAAAGTTCAGAGTCAAAAGTCAATATTCACCTGACCCAGTTGTTGTCGTTTTGCCAATTAAAATCAGTTGGAAATTGAATAAAAATCAAAAGAAGATATATGTTTTCAAGTTGGGAACCCACTTATCCTGTTGGGTCCAATGATTGAATAACAACTTATGTGATTTATTCGAAAGGCGTATATTTTTGTAAATTATTAATAAAAACCGGATAATTTAAAACAGGTAGTATTTGGATCGTTTTTAAAGGGCTGCCTCATGTCGCCTCTTTGTAGCTTATGAAGGAAAAAAGTTTATTTAGGCATCACTTACAAGGTCCATAACAAAGGGCAGCTAAAGTAAGGAGGAATTTGGCGCGGGTGGAAATGGAGTAAAGACTTTCTATCGATCGATTTTGTTATGAGGAACTTAGAACCATAGCGGCACTGCCAAATCGTTGTGAAACCATTTTCAATGGGATGAATTTGGCCACGAAGACGAGGTTAGAACGAGTTTGGGGTTTATTCCGTAATGAATTGCGTTTCACCGAGTTGAGGCATCCACAACTCTCTTAGCCAATAATTTCTGGGGGTGTGCAAAAATTTAGTGCAGTGGCATTTTATAGACATCCAATATGCCGCTTGCCACTCTCAAATTCATTCAAAATGGCCATAATTTAGGCTCTATGTCCATGTTTTAAAGTACGAGGAACCTATGACGGGTTCTTGAATATGATTTGCTCACCAAAGTTACAACAAACCATATGGCCACCCCGAAGTGCAATATGACCGAAATCATTCCAGTGACCATAACTCATCAAGTATGTGATAGGGGCTAATTCTGGGCTGGCTAACCCAGTAGGAAGTCATAGTGATATTTAAGGTGTTAACATGCTTACCAAACACGATGACAGCCAATATGACTGCTTTAGATCTTTTGTAAAACTTACACAATTTGTCATATATTATTCATATATTGGCCATAATTTTTTATGAATTTAAGCATGTTGTCAAAAACAAAAAATACCAGATACGAGCAGGGCCGTACGCATGATTTTTTTACGGGGGGTGCGGATCTTCGAAAAAGTGGACTTTTTTTGGAAAAAAAATGACCTAACCCCCCCCCTTAAAATGCCTGTTCTTTTTTGGACGTTTTGAAAACATCTCATCACCAAAAGTGGACTTTCGTCATATTTCTCTAAATTTGGACCTTTTATCAAAAATATCGGCAAAAGTGGACTGTTTCCATTTGGAATTGGGGGAGGGGGGGGGGTTGGGTACGGGCCATGGATACGGTTGGTAATGTTCAAAGGACATACATCCTCATACTTTAATATAAACTTTATAATCATTGTGGTGTTACAACCTAAAATACAATACAGATGTATCGTAATGTATAGGGTAAAGAGAAAAAAGGCAGCCCACAATTGGCTACCCCACCTTGTTTGTATGTTAATGCAAACAAAATGCAAGATAAGGATTGTCAAGTGCATGGTCCAGATAAAATCCCACACCTTAATTTACAACTCCATACCTATAATTAGTGAGTATCTACATTAATACAGATTTTAAATATCTCATCAGTGTAAAGCATTAAACCATCTAGACACTGGAATCAAGCGTCTAAACTGCAAAATGTGCCAGAACACTTGACGTGTCGGATGTCGTTCGAAATGTTTGCGATATAGAAGAGTTTTTTAAAATAAACACTTGCAGAGTGTTTAATTGTAACAGATTCTGAACACTGGCCAGAACATTTTAGAACATGTTTTAGGTGTTTAGGATGTATCTGAATATAAAATGAGAGTGGGGACAATGTTGTGACAAGTCTCAGTATCCAGATATTTACGGATTTTTTTTTTTTTTTTTTTTTTTTTTTTTTTTTTTTTTTTTTGGATACGATTTAGATTTACTGCTGCCAGTTTATAGAACGAAGATGAAGAGTAAGATGTTGTATCGAGTTGTAATGGTGAGGAGAGGAAGGGAAGCGACAAAACTCAGTTTGCTTCATTTAGTTTCCACATTTTTAAGCATCCAAGACCGAAGATCAAGTCACACATTGGGATAATTTAAATAAAGCACAAAAATGAGCCCCATGAACAGTTCGATCCAAATTTATGGTTGAAAAAAAATTAGTTCGCCGTTGATGTAATCAACGTTAATATTCATTGATGCTTGGCCATTTACTCCCGAAAAATCACAGCATAGGAGAAACAACATTCATATATCAATATCCGAAAATAAGTTTTTATTTGACATCCAACCTTATATAGAAGATTAGCGCAAAGCGGATTATCAGTTCCTTGACATCTCGGCCAACCATGGCCATCGGTTTATCATTAACGACTCAGTTCGTAGAACTGAATACATAAGTTTCCAGTAAGCCGATTCTGTGCAGCAACTTTGTACCATGGCCACATTTTATGGTTATGAAATGGTAACAAAGACCTAGTCTCTACATCGCCAAGGATTGAATCCTCACGTCAATATCCACCATCATGTCAATATGCAATAACTAGCTTAAATGAAAAGGACAAAGAATGCTCCTCCTATCGTTCATGAAAACGAATGAATTTGAATCATATAAAGTTTACCTATAACAGAATGGTGTTTGGCTCATGATACGTATCTGGTCTGATCCTGTTTCAGCAGTTCAATCACTAATTATAAGTATGTGATTTTTCTTTGTTTCTTGTTCTCTACCTTCATCAATCCGCGTTGGCTAGGATAGTTGTTTTCGTCAGGTTCGGTAGGATAGAGGCATCTGAATCAGGGAAAGATCAAGATTACACCGATGTTGTCACTTGGGTACATACACACAGATCATCACAGAATGTGATCCCATAATGAATGTTCTTAGTATGGGAGGAACTGGGTTGTCTTCTCTTCTATTTGTTGGGTCCACAATATTATTATTAAATTTCTACTTAAATTGTATATATCTAAGTGATTTCGAAATTGTGTTGATAATTGAGTATATCATTGTGTTTTACATTAGAATTTTATCTATTGTTTTGTATTTGTATTGATAATATAATTGATCCTTTCTATGTGAAGCGGCCCTAGAGGCCTCTGCATTAGGCGCTCTGTCAAGATGGTTATTATTGTGGTTTACCAAAAATACACTTACACATAATTCCCCAAGGTGCACCTTTTATGCCAAAATCATAACACGGGGTCATGGGAAATTGAAATTTCACCAATTGACGCCACCCCCACCCAGGATGAAGCACAATGCCGACTTTGCAGGCGTGTGAATTCTATTAAATAAATCTATAATAGATTTCTACCCACCACAACATAAATGAGTCTGGAACAACCGCCTATATAGTCTAGCAGATTACATTTTTTTCAGATTTCAGATCTTCCATTTGGTTTATCCGTGGGAAAGATGAGTAGTCACTAATCCCATACAAAACCAACAAATTTGATAAAAGGTAACTTACACTGAATTTTTTACCACCTAACAAAAAACATAGATAGTGCAAACGATACTTTTCTGGATTGCTCATGCATCATAGCGACAACATTTGAATACAAAATTGTTTTCAAGATCCATGCATTTTGAAAAATTGGCCAACCTGTTACAATGACCAATCCAAAGTCAAGACCTTTATCGCATTTCACCCATATGCTCTGTAAACAGAACATCCAGATATGCCAAAACTATATATTTCTGATCCTTATGATGAGACGAATCATTTGCGTACTTTTCAACTAAATTGAACCTATGAACGATTTATCCCTTTTAATCCAAGATGGCCGCCAAACGGACCTGTGGGACAATATTAGATTTTGGTAAAAGATTGTCGTAGAGATTCTAAATATCATTTTAGAAGTAGTTTTAAGGTGGGGTACATGGGAACCCATATAATATGCTCTTAGACTAAATACCACATACACTGAGGTAAGACATGCTCTTACCAAGGGTCGGTTCAGTAACCATGGATGGGCACACGTAACAGCAGCTGTAGTTCCTGGGTAGTAATACTGTATAAGTCATTCTAAAAAAACGGGTGTATTTGCTGGAAACTCTATTGAAATGAAAGCTATTGTACTGCGCCACGCCATTGGAGAGTTTAACCTGCTCCATGATATTTAAATAGCGGGATCATGGGCCATTCTTGTCATTACAGGCAGACTCAGAGATTTCTGAGGAGGGAGCCCTCAATTTCCAAACAATCGTGTTTTTGCGATGTACATAATACTGTTATTATACTACTCACTGTGTGAAATTGCTAAGCTTAAATCGAATTCCTTCATATAGAAATCACAACTTTGTTATAAAATTCCGCGATTCGGAATTTTTGTTATACCCAGAATCCTATGGGACGTAAGACTACACATGTTTACTGCCATCAAAAACGAAAAATCAGATTCATTCATTTTCGGAATGTGCATTTTAGGTTACTAATTTTAGTTCTAGTGGACTATTTTTATTATTACACCAAAAAAATAATATTGAAATCTCTGAGTCAGACTTTAAAGGAGAAGGGGATTCTGTCAAAGCTGTCTTCCAGAGTCTGCTTGGTGAGAAGACTGACAAGAATCCCTCCAAATCTTGGAACTTCACGAGCTACATCGGCATAAGATAATCGCAAAAATGGACGAATGCATATTCAATCGAAACGATTTTCAGTGGGAGGAAGATTGATTTGTACGAGATTAGGCTTTATACCATATCGAAAAATCGTTTTCCGCGGAAGACGGCCAGACAAACACATTACTGTCTGTTCAATTAACTTTGATGCTCTCGTTTTATTATTATTTCACAAAATACCGCACGTTCGAAATAAATCACGAAAACGAAGTTGTTGGGTTTGCGGACATGTTAAACCTTCAAATCTATTGAAATCTGGGCATTGACCCTCGTTTTGATAATGAGCAAATAAAGGTTGCGTCCATTTAGTAATTGTGTTTTGTGAAGGTTCCATTGACTCACTTTTAGGTATAAAGTTGTCGTCGGAGGAAAATGAGTAACAAAAAAACCCGGATCAATATTGAACGCCACTGGTATGAAAGAAATAATGCTATCTTTGTTCAACAGGATCGAATCCGAACCGTTGTTATTTTGCCACTGATTTTTGCAATACAAACGAGATTATCCCACGGTGTCACCACACGGCACTAATTGAATGAACAGCATTAGATTACATGAGAAGCTGTATGATTCTTTTGTTCACAACCAATGAAATTAAAACAGGACCTCTTATTAAAAGTGTCGGTATTTCAACCATGCATTTATATACACAAGCGGAAATCAAGCAAGGTCCCGAATCAATAATTGTTACGTATAAAAACGTGCTTTTGAAAACCGCCCCTAATTAGTGAATGGGTCTGCCATCAAAGTTCAGAGTCAAAAGTCAATATTCACCTGACCCAGTTGTTGTCGTTTTGCCAATTAAAATCAGTTGGAAATTGAATAAAAATCAAAAGAAGATATATGTTTTCAAGTTGGGAACCCACTTATCCTGTTGGGTCCAATGATTGAATAACAACTTATGTGATTTATTCGAAAGGCGTATATTTTTGTAAATTATTAATAAAAACCGGATAATTTAAAACAGGTAGTATTTGGATCGTTTTTAAAGGGCTGCCTCATGTCGCCTCTTTGTAGCTTATGAAGGAAAAAAGTTTATTTAGGCATCACTTACAAGGTCCATAACAAAGGGCAGCTAAAGTAAGGAGGAATTTGGCGCGGGTGGAAATGGAGTAAAGACTTTCTATCGATCGATTTTGTTATGAGGAACTTAGAACCATAGCGGCACTGCCAAATCGTTGTGAAACCATTTTCAATGGGATGAATTTGGCCACGAAGACGAGGTTAGAACGAGTTTGGGGTTTATTCCGTAATGAATTGCGTTTCACCGAGTTGAGGCATCCACAACTCTCTTAGCCAATAATTTCTGGGGGTGTGCAAAAATTTAGTGCAGTGGCATTTTATAGACATCCAATATGCCGCTTGCCACTCTCAAATTCATTCAAAATGGCCATAATTTAGGCTCTATGTCCATGTTTTAAAGTACGAGGAACCTATGACGGGTTCTTGAATATGATTTGCTCACCAAAGTTACAACAAACCATATGGCCACCCCGAAGTGCAATATGACCGAAATCATTCCAGTGACCATAACTCATCAAGTATGTGATAGGGGCTAATTCTGGGCTGGCTAACCCAGTAGGAAGTCATAGTGATATTTAAGGTGTTAACATGCTTACCAAACACGATGACAGCCAATATGACTGCTTTAGATCTTTTGTAAAACTTACACAATTTGTCATATATTATTCATATATTGGCCATAATTTTTTATGAATTTAAGCATGTTGTCAAAAACAAAAAATACCAGATACGAGCAGGGCCGTACGCATGATTTTTTTACGGGGGGTGCGGATCTTCGAAAAAGTGGACTTTTTTTGGAAAAAAAATGACCTAACCCCCCCCCTTAAAATGCCTGTTCTTTTTTGGACGTTTTGAAAACATCTCATCACCAAAAGTGGACTTTCGTCATATTTCTCTAAATTTGGACCTTTTATCAAAAATATCGGCAAAAGTGGACTGTTTCCATTTGGAATTGGGGGAGGGGGGGGGGTTGGGTACGGGCCATGGATACGGTTGGTAATGTTCAAAGGACATACATCCTCATACTTTAATATAAACTTTATAATCATTGTGGTGTTACAACCTAAAATACAATACAGATGTATCGTAATGTATAGGGTAAAGAGAAAAAAGGCAGCCCACAATTGGCTACCCCACCTTGTTTGTATGTTAATGCAAACAAAATGCAAGATAAGGATTGTCAAGTGCATGGTCCAGATAAAATCCCACACCTTAATTTACAACTCCATACCTATAATTAGTGAGTATCTACATTAATACAGATTTTAAATATCTCATCAGTGTAAAGCATTAAACCATCTAGACACTGGAATCAAGCGTCTAAACTGCAAAATGTGCCAGAACACTTGACGTGTCGGATGTCGTTCGAAATGTTTGCGATATAGAAGAGTTTTTTAAAATAAACACTTGCAGAGTGTTTAATTGTAACAGATTCTGAACACTGGCCAGAACATTTTAGAACATGTTTTAGGTGTTTAGGATGTATCTGTATATCATAAATAGGTTTATGGGAGGGTAAGATAATGATTCGGCGCACATTTGACTTTTGAGCCAGCCAGATTGGATTTTTGTGGCGGATGTAGTATAACACTTCCTCGTGCTTAAAAACACCGGAGTACCACAAAAAATTGTCTCTTAACGAGATTTTAGTGATTTTGGACATGGAAGCAGCCACATATGAGATTTTCAAAAAAGCCACTGCACCAAATTTGCACACCCTTCAAAAAAAAATCATGGCTTAGTTCCTAATAATCTAAATATACGATAGAAAAGTCTGTACTCCATTTCCATCCTTCAGGCTGTGTGCCCGCAAGCTTCCACCCGACTAATAGACATCTTCTAGTATCTTCACTTAGGTCCTAAATGGTCATTGAAATAGAATGATGCTCTAAGCTTTGCTTTCAGAGAGCATGCCCCCGTGAAGTTTATCATCTTATTTTTTTAATACAGCGTATTTTGGCGGATAAAAAACAGCTGCGTATATTCCAAAAACACCAACTCAAACAATTGATGGTGAAATATAAAGGGCCTTCTCTCCTTACTATAGTGCTAAAACCAACCCAATGATCAAATAAAATGGAAAACAGATGTCGCTGGAAAGACACTCTAAAGACTGAATCCGATTCCTGATGGCCGCCCCTCCTAATTTTTTTAATTTTTATTTTTTGATATTAAAATGATTTGTCCAATACTAATCACCGTGTGAAATAGCTAAGCTCATTTCGATGTCCTTCATGGGAAAGTACAATTCGTAACAAAATTGTGTATGACAGTATCCACGTTACGTCATGCCTACCATAAATGGTTGTACTACATGAGGGCAGGAATATATTCGAAGGGGTTTTGATCCGACAGGTTTTTGGTCCGAAGTATTTGATCCGAGTGTAAGATATTCCGAAAGGTTGTAATCCCCGAATGGGCGTTTCTCCGAATGGTCGTTCTCCGAAGCGGCATTTGTCCCCCGAAGAGGGCAATTTTGTCCGAAGGGCGCATTGATCCGAAAATAAGTTATGGGTCTTTTCTCCGAACGATTTTTACTCCGAAGGGGGTTGTCCGAAAAAGAAATAAAGTTATTGCCTCGAAGGGGGGTTTGTCCAAATTTTCGGACTAACGCCCTTCGGATCAATTTCCCCTCATTCGAATTTCGGACTAACGACCTTAGGATAAAAAAATCTTTCGCGAATAACGATTACTAATTATGGATGCGAGTAATTGATGAGGTAAAAACATAATTGGTTTTACGTTTTACTCTAAAAGTTTTTATTACAACCCATATAATGCGTCTTTGCAAATACAAAGTCGCATATGTAAATCATTGCGTGTCGTTAAATATTGAAAATGTATCCCTTTGGAATAAAAAGACATCGGATGCGACAGATCTCACATTCGACAGACATCACAACAGACTATTTTTACAAAAAGGTATTAGACCGTATTCAATACCAGCGACAGTTGGTGGACAAGATAGAAGCATTCAGTACTACAATACATTCACCGGTCAATGATCCCTGTGGAATCGCTAAACAGGATCGATTGACAGCTGAATGTATTTGTAGTCCTATATCTTGTCCACCAACATGTCTGGTGAAGACGTCATGAATACGGTCCTTATTACTTCCTAAACGAAAAAAAAAAAAAACACGCTATCAGCAAAGGAAATGAGAGAAGTAAGGAAATTCTGTAGAGATATTTGTTTTTCTGTTTCCTACACTTTGAAAGAGTAAGTCTCACAAGCAAAGAAATTTCAGGTTTGGTCGTCCTTTTATAATTTCCAACATCCTAAGGAGTAAGTAAAGTGTTCGTACCGCTTCTGTAAAAAGTTAAGTTGCGATGTTTCACAGCTAAAATATTACTTGATGGGTACTCGCCAGACTGTAGAAGTCGAAAGCTAGTCGAGTACAAATATTCATCTTCGTATCGAGTACGACTACAAATTGTGGACCCGTACTCATACTCTTGCACATAATCAGGGCCACGTACTCGCTATTCATACTCGTACTCATGAAAAGTTCGTGTTACTCATACTCAATGTACTCTTCACTTATAACAGTAATTAGTGAGACATACACTTGCTATTAGAAATTCCAATGAATCAAATAAACATTTGATATTTTGATCTTCGTTTTCTTAGCGTATGCGAATGGCTTGTGGTTGTGTCAGGATTTATTCAACTGAGGGTGTTTGATCCGGCCGCGCGTATCCATATAGGACGCTCCTAACATGGCCCGCTATTGAGGCTGGGGCGGATTGGGAACAGTCAGGGGTTTCACCCTACTATTATTCGACCACTGACTGCGATGTACATGTACAATTATGACTCTCTATACACGGGACCGACGACACTCTTACATCCACTACGAAGGACGGAAGGCTTTCATGATCCATTTGCCCAATTCCAAGTGAAAACCATGGAGGAGAGCGGTTATTTTGTATTGGTCAAGATGGTCTACAGATCAAAATCAGAATTTATAGTACCCGAATAATCCCAGCAAGTGCCCGACCCACCGGGATTCGAACCCGCATTGTAATATTGTGATAATCAACTGCTGGAGGTGGTGGAGCAAAGGATAAAGCGCAGGACTAATGATCATAAAATATGTGGGTCGAGCCCGCTGTGGTCAACGTTTTTGTGTCCTTGGCATCTGATACTTAATCTCAATTGCCTCGTCGACCCAGCGTAATCTGGGGAGCGTTAGGGGAATATTACAACTTAAGTAGGGATCGGTTTTGAGCGCCCGTAAGCAGCCCACCTAGATGCCAAATGAAATGATTCTGATGATTCCTAGTAACAGGCGGAATAATGTTAAGTGCTTTGATACTGAATGGTGATAAGGCGATATATAAATATGCACATTTAGTATTATTATTTGATAATAAAACCCATGATTTTTTTCACCCAAATTGTAAAAACGTGGTCAAGCCAAAAGCAAAGAACAAGAAAATAGTAGTTTGGTTTTTTTTTTTTTTTTTGTGCTTTTGATGCAGAATTAAACCTTTTTAATGCAATTTTCTTTCATATTGGATCCAATTTGGAAAAGATTGAAATTTAAAAAAATCTACGCTACGTTTGGTTTTACATGTCAACTGAAACAAATTACGGATTAAAATCAACTAAAAATAAAAGAAAATAATTTCTAGAACTCTGAATTACAATGTAACGTGTGTATATGGACGATTTAAAAGACTCTGGTGTCTTTTTGGGGGGGGGGGGGCGGTAAATCACAACACCGACGGATTTGGAAATGTTTCTAACATTATCATGAATACCAAGATTAGTGAACGATGTTAAATGGGTGATTAGATTGTACTGTTCCAGGGGTGGGTAGCGCTGCATGGTAAGAGTAGGGGTCCAGGGAAAGATAATTGGACCCCTTAAACCCCACCTTTCGTCTGAAAACAAGGGGTCCAAACAAGAAAACAAGGGGTCCAAAGGTGATTAAATTGAGTGGTAAAAAATGTTGGTTCTCGAAACATGGCATATATTCCTATAGATCCAGTCATGATCAGATCGTTGTACTAACTCCACTCCATTACGAATGGTAGTGGGGATTGCATCTTAAGTTTAATTCACCTTCAATCCAAATAGGCCCTATCTCGACTTGACACTCAATATCTCCCAAATATTGACAAAAACAAAAATCAAAGCAAAAAACTCTATGCAAACAGAAAACACTGCAAAGCAAAGACAGAAGGGCAAAACGAATGAAATTTTATCCCACGACAAGTTTCACTAAATAATAATATGCTTACAAGCCATTTTTGAATGTTTTATTTCAAAGGTTGCTCTTTCTCACCTTTGCATCCAAAGTTCCAAACATTTTGAGGCAACATGCACACAAAGGGCTTCCCCCAGGCCGTCATGTACTAAACTTCTGTTAGCCTAGCTAGGAAATACATCGCCAAGAAAAAAGGTTTTTAATTGAGAGAAACTACTGGAAAATGCAAATAATCAAACAGAAAACATATTCGCCTACTAAAAATTTACAGGTTTGCATTTTTGAAAGATTAAAAGGATGAAAATTTGAGGAAAGTTCGCGTCAAAATCATTTTATGTCCGGTCGGCCCATTGTGGACTCCCTAGCATCGGTAGAGTGACATACTCCTTACTATTGTCATGAATGTGGTGCAGAACACAAATGGTTTGCCGTTGCCGCTCGGTTAGTAAGCTGGCATTTATGGAATTTTGGTCAGCAAATTATTTTTTTATCGGTAACAAGTTCATCGGCAAACATCAAAGGCAGTTTTACTGAAATGAAGAACTTGTGAGGGGATATCTAGCAGTTCGTCAAAGAAATATGAGACAAAAACTTGCGCTTTTTAAAACTATTAAGGTTGTGAATCGGATACACATTTTATTTATCTCTGGAAAAGAAGTAAAATGGGAGGTTTTCAATTCCCAAATAGTAACACGGAAGTTGTGGTTTGCCTGCGTTCCAGTTGAATTTTTTGGAACCCCAAACCCCCTATGATTGTGAAATTCAGTGCCGTCCCGTTACGAAAATGCACAATTCTACTAAATTACGTTGGAAATCCCCACATGAACAAAATCGGAGCTGATCGTGCCCCACCCCCCGCAGAGTATTGTGGGTGGTTTCCCGTTATTTCGGTTTTTGTTTGTTTTTCAATGTTGTTGAGCAGCCTTAAAAAAAGGGGTTTTGGTTAAAAAGATGAAAATTTCTAAACAAAAAATCCAATAATTTGAATGGTACCCTGAGGTTGTCGGCTACTATGTGTTTCAATAGTTTTTAACTATTGCTTAGACCCCAAAATCGGCTTATTTTGTGTTACAAAATGGGTTTGATTGATTTTAAACAAAAGTTGCATAATTTGGAGCGTCTACCAGACGGTTCAAGATGATTTCCGTGTTTTGGCACCTTAGTGTTTCAATGTTGTTGAACAAAAAGTCGGTTCATTTGGTTGAAAATGGTGAAATAAAGTTTTAAACAAAGTTAACAAATGGATGGTTCCGAGTGTTTTCTTGATGGTCCCGGGTTTTTCTGTTCCTTTTGTTCAATGTTTTGGGAGTATTGACATCGAACCGAACCCTTATTTGGTCAAATGATCAAATACGATTTAAAAAGGGGACAATTGGGATGTTTCCCAGTTGATTTTTGGGTGGTTCCCGTTTTTTCGGTTCTGTCGTGATTTAAATGTTGGTGACCAATGGCCTGGACACCAAATCGGTTACTATACTTTGGTTCAAAAATGGTAAAAATAATCTTTATTCTGACCATTTTAAACAAAACTTTGCCACTTTTGGATGGTTACCATCTGGGTGGGGGGGTTTCGGTGATTTCGGCTCTTTGACTTTCAATGTTTGTTGGAGTGAGAATTGCATGGCTTCCGAATCTCCTTTGGGTTCAAAATGGTCAAAAATAATGATATAAACAAATGTTAAAAATTGGGCCGTTTTATAAATGGTTATTGGGCGGTTCCCGGTGTTTCGGCTCCTTGTGTGTATCAATGGTTGTTCAGCATTGCCCGGACGCCAACAAAAAAAACTGTTTACTTAGTAAATTTGGACCCTGTAGAAAATATTAAAACAGCTTTTTCATTGCACATACTGGCTAATGGTTGTTTTTTTATTGATGTATGAACTGTATATTGTGGTATAACTTGGCCAAAATGCCTTTGGAAAAAAAGTGGTGTCCATGGAGGGGGGTCATTAATCATTGTCAACCAAACGCAAGAAGGAGACCTTGTCCTCTTAAGTGTTAAACAAAATTGAATTTGGATGTTTCTGAAGTTTTTAGGTGGTTCCCTGTTATTCGGTTCCTTGGTGTTTGTTGGATGGCATGGACCCCATATCCACTATTTGGTTAAGGTGGTTAAATATTTACTTTTAAACAAAATCATTTGAAACAAAAAGGGGCCGAAGACCTGGTAAACTATCCTAAAAACAATAAGGCCAATCGAACGTATCGATTTTGCATAAAAAATTGAAAAAAATAGCCGACCGACCATGGCTCGATAACATAACATATGTTCAACAATCCATCGAATACAAGGGAGACGAACGCCGGGACTCACTCCAAAACCATCTAGAGACCATTCACAATTGTCGTATTTGTTTAAATTGCAACCAAAATGGCCCCGGACTTGGGTTCAGGTGTGCATCAAACAAAATGAAACACAAGGAAACGAAAACACCGGAAATCATCTAGCAACCATCAGGAAAATTCTAATTAGTAATTTTGTTTTAAAAATCTTAATTTTGACCATTTAACCCAAGGGACAACTTTTTCTCAAAAACATTGAAACACAAAGGAGCAAAAAAACAAAGGAAACCATCTAGAAACGGTCTGGGAACCATTAAAAACATCTACTTTTAATTATTAAAGTCATAATTTTGACCATTGACCAAATGTCCGATTTGGGGTACCATGCATGGGTCAGAGGTACAATAACAATTGAACACAAAGGAGCCGACAACACCAGAACCACCAAAAACATCTGGGTAACATCCAAATTATCGGCCGTTGTTAAAGAATCATTGATTTTGACTATTTTGGAACCAAAATAACCGTTTTTGAGATTAAGGCAATGTTCACATAACATTGATACACAAAGGATCTGAAAATACCGGGAACCACCAAAATTACACTTGGTAACCACCCAGGAACGTCCAAATGTCCATTTTGATAAAATTCATTCTTTGGGAACAATTTAAACCAAAGTAACCGATTTGGGGTCCAAGGCGTCCAATTGAATTTCTCAGCCAACCAGATTCAGTCTATCGTCATGAAGCAGCTACATAGCGTGCCACAAGCCCTAAACGAGAGCCGAGGACATGTACTGATTTTTCGACTTGTGGAAGGTTTGATTTTGGGTTGTTTAGAAATGTGTTCACTTCCGACCTTTATTGTTTTTTGAGACCGTATTTATATAGTGAAACCTGTGTTGAGATGTTGAGACCTGTGTTTGAGACTTTGCGTCTTTTGAAATCTTTGTTTGATTGAGACTTTGTGTGTTGAGCCTTTGTGGTTTGAGACCTTTACGACTTTGGAGCCCTTTTGGAGCCTGTTTGCGGTCTTGAGATCTTGTTTTTGAGACTTTGTTTGATATGAGACCTTGTTTGGAGGCCTTGGTTTGGCGACCGTACCAGTATTTTGAGACCTTTGTGTAATTTGAGGACCTTTGGAAGTTTTGAGACATCTTTTTGGAGACCTTTGTTTTCTTTAGACCTTTGTTTTTTGTGAGACCTTGCTCCATAGTTGACATTTTTTGACAACATTGGCGGCCCATATTCAGAAGCTGTACAATGTAGTATAATTATTGTTGGTGTTTTGAGTGTATATACTTGAAAAAACATGTTTGCGAAATAGTAAAAGAATCTCACGTAGAAAAAAAAATCACTCTATTGAAAAACATAGGTCCATATGGGCGGCTAAATTTATAGCGGGATAGTAGACCTACTTAACTGTTTCTGCAATTTACCCCAAACTAACGGTGGGATTATACTCGAGAGTGTTTTGTCATTCATCATTTCAATCTTTTTTTCAGAAACCTGGTGGATTCAGAAGTGCCCAACCTCCCGATACCAACCTCCTCCAACCTGGACAATTCTTACACAGCACTGTGTCAACTCTTTATTAAATTCTGACTCAGAGATTTCGAAATATTATTTTTTGTGTAATAATGAAAAATAGTCAACTAGAACCAAAGATTGTAACCTAAAATGCACATTTCCGAAATTTGAGATGAATCGGATTTTTCGTTTTGATGCAGTAAACATTTATGTGCGGTATTAGGTCCCATAGGATACTGTGTATAACAAAAAATTCCGGATCCGGAATTTGATAACAAAGTTGTGATTTTCTATATGAAGGACTTCGATTTAAGCTTAGCAATTTCACACAGTGATTAGTATATGGACAAGCATTATGTACATGCAAGAAACACGATTTTGTTTTGGAAATTGAGGGCGCCCTCCTCAGGAAATCTCTGAGTCAGCCTTTAATATAACAAAGAAGACCATCCCACGTGGCTGCCGTCGCAGTTATATCCCATCCTGGGACGAGGAATGTGATACTCTTTACAATGATTTCCTGAATTCTGAACCCGGGGAAGAAGCTTCATCCAAGGCTTCAGATCTGACAAACTGCTTGGACAGGAAACGCCGTGAGCGCTGGGAGGAGACGGTCCAAGGAATCGACTTCACCCACTCCAGCAGGAAGGCCTGGAAGACTATAAACCGCCTCACCAGCAGAATTTCCACACCATCGAAATGTCCAGTAACAGCCTACTCAATTGCTGAGCAACTCCTCGCAAATGGTCGTTTCAAGAACATTGATAAGGATCACACTCGCTCTGTCAAAAAAGAGATCACCAAACTTCGTCGAGCCCCCGGCGTGGACGGGTCACTTTCAACATACCAGCAGAGTTCCTGATGCAATGCGGCCCACGATGTCTAGAATGGCTCCAGGAGTTCTACACATGTTGCCTTATCAACCAGTCCTTACCCAAGATCTGGAGGAGAGCTACTATCATCGCAATTCCCAAACCAAACAAGCCTGTCGACAAGCCTAAGAACTACCGCCCAATATCACTACTGTGTGTCTCCTTCAAACTCCTTGAGAGGATGATCCTGGCCCGGCTGGAGCCCGTCGTCGAACCGCATCTGCCTGACGAATAAGCAGGATTTCGCCGTGGCCAGAGCACTGTCCACCAGATCGTAAAACTCACAAATGATATTGAGGAAAGCTGGACCTTACTGCAGCATACGACACCGTGTGGTACCAGGGCCTGACACTCAAGCTTCTCAGGACCATCCCAGATCGTCACCTTGTACAATTCATATGTAACATGCTGGCAAACCGTAGCTCTATTCTCAAGACCAGTGATGGGCAGAGTAGTCGTCTGCGTCGTCTGAGGAACGGAGTACCACAATGATCTGTACTGGCTCCTATGCTGTTCAACTTGTATATCAGCGATTTACCTCAAACAACATCTAGACAATATGCGGATAGATTTAATGTAATGCATTTTTTTACTTTTTGATACCAAAGGAATGATAAAATTTAAAGCTCGTCAGGAGACCCCTACTTCCGATTTCAACACAGAATAACTTGCTGTCATAACCCTGTTCTTGGAAGTCGATGCGCAGACCAGCATATTTGTTTTCTTTCCGTATATAGGGTTTATGAATGTTCTGTTCAAAAGTTCAACTATAATGATGGATTTGGAGCCTTCATTAACAAGAACAAGATCCGGTATTTGTTGCGTGGAAAGGATGTCGGGTGAACTGAAGTGCCGGTGTCATATAATACCTTGTCCGTGTGACTGAATGTCCTACCACCCATCTGCAGTGGCGTAGCCAGCTTTTTTT
>JAMKCH010013362.1:0-26605 GCA_023653785.1 Ophioderma brevispina | reverse complement strand
GAAAAGGTAAACTTATGAGAATTCTACAGACTTATCCTTCGCTTTGAAGCTAGTCCTGCCAAATGTCCCAATATTTTTCCAAAATCACTGATAGGGTCTTTAAGGGGCACCAACCTGATCTCAGCCTCCACCCCACACCATCAAACCTGAATTTTGGTAACATTAGAAAGCTTGTATTTTTCTCATCTCACCCGCAAAAGGATTTGACCTGACTTCCTCCTGGTCAGAGCTACAAGCTAAAATATTGTGGTTTTAACAGGAACCGGAAAATAGTTTGTATTTTTTTTTCTTTACAGTACTCTAGGGGTATTGTCATACCACCAATTACGGCTCACATTAAAATGGTAGTCAGATTCAAATGCAATTTGGATTAAAGGTGCAACAAGAGATTTAACATATCAGGTGGCCCTAAAAAAATAGAAAGTTCTAATTTTTTGGCCCTCTGATGTAAAGGATTCCCCATCAAAAATATTTCCATCTGAAAGGCAATAAAGCCGAGAAGTATTTCTTTGGTACAAAAATTGTGAAATTTTTAATTTTGTATAGGAGCAAATACACCAAATTCAGCCTGATATTTGACATTGAAATAAAAAGACAAATCAAAGTAAGAATTTCTGTAGTATAATACAAGGTATAGCGATCTATTGAGTGTCTTATTTGAAATTACTATTAGACACATATGTGGGTGCCTCAAAATCTATTGTTGCCGACTTTAAAGTATGTTGTTGATGCCCCACCTTAGAAAACAGAGAAAAATATACATTGTAATCGGGGGGTTCACCTTTAAGGCCAAAATCATAGGCAATTTACCTTATGTCATAGTTCTTGTACCCAAATATAATAATTATTGATTTATAATTTGATGAGCATGATACACAGAGTTATTTGGTCATCAGTGAGCTATGAGTTTTAGGGAATATAGTGCAAAGAAGGATCAAATTCTTTGTGTATCATTGAGATAAAATCCATCCTATTTCTTATATGTTAAAATTTTACGATCTTACATGGTGAGTCCCCCGTCATCAAGTCAGGCTCCAGCACATTTGAATATGACACTTACACAGTTACTAGTCTAAGACTACATGCTATGTGATTTCTCAGTGTACATACTTATTTTCAAAGCCCAAGCTGTATTATATGATGATCCAATGGACCTTATTTCCAGACGTCTTCGATTGTTACAAAAATGGTTTGATTTAAATTAGCTACATTATCGTTTAACTGCGACAAAAATGGGACCCCGTCACCACGGCCGCCATATTGTTTATGATAGTGTGCAATTCCCCTGTTTAGCATAGCAAAAGGCTACCCATGAAGTTAACTGTACACAAATTTTGGCTTGTATAGGATTTGTTTACAATGTAAAGATACAAAATCATCCACATTTATGATAAAATTGTCCAAAATGCGATACAAAATTTTCGAAGGAAATTTGCACACTGTTTATTGATCTTGCTTGCAGTACAAACACTAGTCTACAACTGCAGCTAAATTTTGATGGCTACATTTAAAGTCCACTGTACTTTGCAATTTTGCATTGTACAATTGAACTGTGCACTCTATGACAAAGTTGACGCATTGTCCAAATGCCAGGAAAATATCGGTCATCCCCAAATGCCATACTATATATCGTTTTTAATTAAATCTAAAAAGTGCGTACAAAGCGCAGGATAAACGATTCCGTAAACATAAAATGCTTTCAGTCTTTCCAGGAAGGAATATGGATTTCTAAATAAAACATCCCATTGGATGAGTCTTGGATGGATACCTCTTTTGAAATACACCCCCATAAGACTTACCAAATTAATCTTACATGAGAATGGACGCCAGAGAAATGATGGTGGGCATGTATCCAGGACACAAGGAAACAGGTGAATGAAAGAGACTTACAGAATGGCAGCCAAGAAAAGGGACGCGGAGAAGAAGAAAGAAAAGGCACTGGGAGAGGATGACATTACAGTGGTACATAAAAAGACAAAACCAGCTGGTAAAGAGAGGCAAGATCAAAACCAGATGGAAAATACTGGGAAGGGATATACACCAGCAGCAGGTAAAAAAGGCATCATGATTGATGACAACGACGACGACGTTGGCGATGACTGACAATTAAACAAAGGATTAACGATGATGACAATGTGTAAAGATGACAATGATGATGATGAGAGGATGGCGATGAGGGAGATGATGATGATGGCGACGATGATGATGGCAATGATGATGATGATGATGGTGATGATGACGATGATAATGATGATGAGGACGATGATGATGATGACGGGCGATGATGATGCGGCCGGCTGATGATGATGATGATGGCGATGATGATGATGACGCTGTGATGATGATGATGATGGCGATGGTGTATGATGCTGGCGATGATGATGGCGATGGGTGATGATGGTGATGGCGATGATGATGATGCGATGATGATGCAATGAGGGTGGAGCAGACTTCAAGTGAAAGAGTTTGTTTCCTTCTAACAGTGTTAGGTGTTATGTAACAGTGCTTCATGTAAGAGATAATAGTACTCAACAATAATCAATGAGAGTGGGCGCCAGGGGGTGGTGTGAAGCCATTCAAAAACCAGTCGTCCGTGCTGGGCGCTGACATTTGAATATTGCACGGAATAATTATTAGTTTTGGGTGCTTGTATAACCACATAATGTCAATTCGATACAAAACAATATGGCAAATATCAGGGTGGAAGTGTTGGGTGCTATTGTGTGGTTAATTTTGTCCTCCCATGGCCACACAACGAATGAAAATGAACGTCAGTGTATTGATTTAAATAAACCGCATCAATGAATACCATCTTTTCACCTAAGCGGCCCTAAGCACCCTAAGCGAGTGAGTATTGAGCACAATGATTCAGGCTACATATTTTACAACCTGCCACCTCTAACCATACATCAATTTGTATCACTTACGATTAGTGTATAGGCAAAGCGGCACCCACAGTAGGTGGAAGAAGCGGAGGCCCCCCAAAAACCCAAGCCCCCCCATTTTTTGGCTTTTCTATTGTTGGTACTCTAGTTTTCTTGTGGTCGGCAAAACATGCGAGACGATGGAATTTCTAAAGATTACGTAACGTTTTGCCTCTCTCTCTAATAGAACCTCTTGGTGGAGCCAAAATAGAATCTACAAATTGTTTGTGCTCTTGATTACAGGGTACAATGGCGATGAACCACATAAAAGCATTTCTACAAAAAGAAGGTCAAACCGTGGACATGGAATTCAAAATGAAATTATTGCTTGTCAAAGTATAGTTTATGGATGACACAAATACATCATGTCTCTTCGCCCTGGTCATGGGGAATGTATTGATAGATCTATGAATGCACAGAGTATTGGAATATTCCTTATCTAGTATTTTTTTCTGTATTGGGATATTGAGTAAGCTGTTGGAGTTATCCTTAAAGGCTGACTCAGAATTTTGAAATATTTTTTGTATGAATTAATTAACAATAGGCAACTAAAAAACTAAAGAGAGTCTGCTAAATTCCAACAGTTTGGGATAAATCAGATTTTTTTTGGATTTTTGATTGAAATAAACATTTATGTCTATAGTATAACAGTGCCATAGGATACTATTAACAAAAAATCCAGATCCAGAATTTATAATAAAGTTGTGATTTTCTTACGAAGGACTCATTAGAGCTAGCTATTTAACACAGTATTGTACATGAACAAGCATTATGTATGCTGCAAATTGTGATTTGTTTAAACAATTAAGGGCACCCTCCTCAGGAAATTTCCGAGTCTGCCTTTAAAGGACTCTACTCCTGGTCATGTGCATTGGATTTGTAGCTGTTTTGTGCCATTTTTCCCCTTAAATGTTGATTATTTATTTCAAATCAATCATCAAACAAAAGACTTAGCATACTGGACTTATTCCATTTTTGTTTTAATTGTATTTTAATGTGTCATGAAAAAAAAACAATTTCAAATTTAACAAAATGACTCATCAATTACTTGCTTCCTGCTTGCAAGGGCTAATGTCCCAGAAAATAAAAAGTGGTAATACGAAAGACAGAACTGAGCCTATTATAAGTAATTGGTTTACTTAAGAGGGAAATTGGCAATTAACTGCAGTATCAAGAGTCTCCTTTAAAATATGATTACAGTAAAGGTTGTCAACCAGCTTAGTTGCACTATAAGTCATGTTCATCATCTCGTTGAAAAAATATCCCAAGTTATTTCTTTGTTGAAGTGTCTGGTGGGATGGACAGTTAACCACACATTCGAATATCATAAGACTTTATTACACCAGAGGAGGATAACTATACAATCCCAAACGTAGGTTAATTAGAATCACGATCACACACGCAAATATAAACACAATGGGGATCGATACACGAGGAAACTGAGACTATACAATTATTACCATTAGCTATTTTACAATATTTTAAACAAATTTGAGCCCAATACAACCCAACATGAAAATGTTGCAGATGTGCCGAGCAGGAAATCGAACCCCGACCTTACGATCTTAGACAGACGCTACTACACAATAGGCACCAGCCCTCTGCTGATATAAACGGACCGTTGTAGTGTAAACTGAGGAAAGAAGGGCAGCGGGGTATAACAATACAAACAACAATGCGAGATCTTACGAGAAGTTGCTTACCCGGCAATTCTAACATATTAAACAACATAGGTAATAGAATCACCATTGGCTCTGATGATGGTAATGATACTACATGTAATATTAGAGAAAAAAGGATAGGATGTGTTGTTTGCCTAGCTATATCGTGTATATTGGATGGCAGTTCATATTTGAGTAGTGGATGCCGGCGCAGCGGTATCAACTACGATTAAAAATATTGGATGCCCATCCAATATTGACACGATATTAGATAGCAAAAAACAAATCCGTCTTTTATTCTTCATTCTATTTAGTTTTGGTGTTTTAATCACCGAAAAATATTTTTATTTTCAATAATATATTTAAAAGGGCAAAAATCTTCCCCGCTGTCAAAAATGAACCAACCCGGACTAGCTGCGTGCACTGCGTGAACCTATACACGCGCGCGTAAACATTCGCGCGACGGCGTCACTATCTAGTATCGTCTCATATAAGATAGGGCCAACAACAAATGATAAATTGGTGTTTGCTTAATAAACCCCGCCCACTGAATAAGAATGATGCTTAAACTGAACTGTCCTGAGACTGGTACTATATTGTCTTTGACTCTACTATACTGAAAACTCGGGCACAAAATTGGGCTAATAGTAGGTTATAAATGTGAATCCCATTCTAGCAGTTTGGGAAGAAGTTTTGGAAGATGTTTTTCTATAGTTTTGCAGGGTGGCTGACTCCAGAATTTTTGGGATCCAACCTCTGGGAAAGTGGGGAACTTGTAAAATAAGGGTTCCCTTTCGTCCCTGGGGTCCCTTTGCCTCCATCCCTTTGTGTTTCCCTGTCCCAACCCCTGTCGTTGTCTGCTTATCCGGCTTTCCCCCCTGGTGGTCCTCGTTTGTCTCGGTTTGGCCCATTTCTTTACACGCTACAGCCCTGATGAGGTTCTAGCCCCTGGAGCTAGCACACATTTGTACCACATCTCAAATACAAAAGATTTGAGGAGATTAAATATGTTGACAGACGGACCGGAACCCCTGAAACGTTGATTTCTTAAGTGCCGCAAGTGGTGCCTTAAGGAGAGGGGGCATAAACAGTTGACCCAGGGGTCAAATTTGTAATTGATCCAATCATGTGAAAAGTCCACACAGTTTATGTGTCTAACCAAAGGATTCAGAAAAGAGTATTTTTGTAATAGTACAGCCCTAAGTTTCAGAGGTAACAGGCTAAAAACGAGCAAAAATCAATGTAATAAGGGTCTTTATTTGTACAGGGTCAATTTAAGTTGCTGCCTCCGATTTGGAGAAAAATGTGCAAATGTATTGGTGAGTTCATAGGATTTAATAATGAATAGTTTTTGACTGTCCTATGCTTAGTTTTCCGATGTAGGGGGCACAGAAGGCAACGTCCATTGCATTCAATGGGGCTTGATCTTGTTACCCCCCTACTTTCTCAGCAAGCATTTGAGACACTCAAATCTATTCCTTAATTTTATCCTATGAACACCATCAACAATTTGCGGGCCATTTTTTCTAAATCGGAGCAATTTAAAAATTAAACCCTGTACAACTGGGAAATTGACCCTTTGTTTATTGATTTTTGCTGTTTTTAGCCTATAACCTGAAACTTTAGCTTGTACATATTACAAACTATACCTTTTCTGAATCCTTATGGTTAATCCATACCATATGGCTTTCAACATGATTGGATCAATTTACAAATTTGACGCCTTTACCCACTTGGTTTGGCCCCCTCAATCCTAAGGCACCACTTGCGGCACTTAGAATCACGTTTCAAGGGGTTCCTGTCCATCTGTCAACATATGTAATCACTCAAACCTTTTGCTTGAGATGTGTTACAATGTGTGCTAGCTCCCGGGTTATTCAAGGTTACCCCCAATCCTTGGGCCAAAATATCCAATGTTCAGATTTTGTTGACCAACTGGATGTCAAATTAATTGCTGTGCTCATACTGACGCGGCAAAAGCATTTTAATTCTTTGGGTGACAGCTCTGTATATAATTTGGAGGTCAAGTTTTGGTGACCCCTAAAGACTAAGAGACCCTTGTTTAAATTTGCCCACTAATTACGAAACAGAATGCCAAACATTGGTAAAATATGCAAACGAACAATTTGACACCGGTTTCAACAAAATCGGAGCACTGGGTAAAGTTTACCCCCCCAAAATAGGATTACCTTGAAAACCTTAAAGTGGCGTTTACCTTTTTTCCCTAATTTCCGCATCTCAAGACAACTCTACCGGCTTTGTCGCATTAATGCCTTCGGTCCTCTCGATCCGCACCTACACATTTTATGTGCCTCTGTCGCCCCACCCTGTTGCCTTTTCTTTAAAATTTCCCCCTGTATTTTACCCCCTTATTTTACAAAGTTCCCAACATTTCCCAGGTTGGACCCAACAATCTGATTCAGCCACCCTGCAAACTTATTACACAACCTCTTCAAAAACCCCAAAAGCTGGAAATCTTTATTTTTGCAAATACGTCGTATGTGATGTGGCCACAGATATGTATTGATCATGACCCAACATGGCTTAGTTCGCATGGCTATTCTACAACGAATTAATACCCATAGCATATACTCAATTCCAAGTTGTGCCTTCCAGAGTTCTCATTTCAATGCAAAATGAGACCTTAACATTGAATATTTAATCCCATTTTGTTTAATGTGCTAAATTTTCCATTTTGCTCTGTCTTCTACCGATACAGCCTGCTACTAAATATCAGAATGACACAGCCGTAAATGTCAAATTGTTCTTGTAATGCTACTTGATCCGTACACTAACCTAGAAATCTAGGCCATAGCTTTATAGTGTTTTCATTACAATTACCGGTAATTGCACATAGAACCCTCCAGAACAGACGTAAAAGAATCAGAGATTACTTATACTAGATGTTACTGGAGGGATTTCAATATCACATACACTCTTAAAATACCTTGTTAAATAGTCTCTGAGGTTGTTCTAGTCAAAAATGTGCTCAGAATACACTAAAAATGACTCTTTAACAGGTGTCCCCTTTTGGATCTTCAGAGAGCATGTAAAGGTGTCAATTTCCCACAGTTGAGGTGTCAGAATGACACCTGACACCTTTAAGGGTTTCATGACACTTTGGGTTGTCAGGTGACACCGTTAGGGTGTCGGAATAACACCTTTTAGGAATGTCAGAATGACACTTTAGGTGGTCCAGCAGACACCACCTTTGGGGTCTCATTTTGAGTCCCAATGGTGTCATTCGCTTACACCCTAAAAGTTTCCAAGGTGTCATTTCAGCTTGAAACCCTAAAGGTGTCATTCTGATACCCTTCAGTTCCTAAGGTGTCTAAAGGGTTCATTCTGACACCTCACCACGTCAAATTGACACCTTGACATGCTCACCTGAAGACCCAAAATTTGAACACCTTTTTTTCTTTCGTGTCTTGACAAGATTCTGGTCACGTTCGATAAGATATAGTCAAAAAATTACAAGATTTTATAAGTACTTGACTCGAAAACCTCAAAGTTCTATTTTAACTCGCACCTCTCAAAAAGTGATAGGTATTTATTTAAGAGTGTAGATTTCTGATTTGTAAGCTCAATTGATTTCATGTAGAATTATCGGGAATTCATAATCTTTCTTGCTTTGATATAACATTCTATGCTTAGGCAGGGGAAACAAAGGTGTATGGCACTTTGGTTCAAATTTGGCAAGCCCTGTTTGACTTCCCCACACCTCAATGATCACATCTAAATACACAATTATGTCTACCCTTTCCAAACTTTGGTAAATACACACCCTCATTTGGGCCACAAAATTGGGATTATCTACCTACATGCTATCCCACAATCTTTTTCATAACTGTTGGAACACTTTGTTTCATGCCCCCTCAATTCAATGTTGCATGAGCACGACACACTTGGTCAATCTTGCTGCATATTATTTTCAACACTGATTTGGGAGGGGATGGGGAGGGGGAAAGAAAGTTATAGTTACAATGCGTTTCAAGCCTATATCTATTGCATAGGTGCCAATATTAAGGTGTTGGCCGAAGAATTCCTTTAAAATTTGATATATAGTACACTCATTTGTGCTGATAATCTGAAATAAAAAATATGGCTCATCGTATTCGTTTTTGAGAAAAGAGTTTCAAAAAGTACATTTTTGCTCAAAATTTTGCATTATTTACCAGCTTTTACCACGCAACTCTATGGGAAAATGTGATGCACCGATACTAACGTGCCCCAAAAAGATAACAAAGGGGACGATCATTTTTCTGAATTTCACACATGTTCAAGTCTAAGTTGCATACTTGAAAATACCGAATAAAAAAATGGTGTCATCTGTATTAGTTTTCCTGAAAATCACTGACTGAAAAAGGACATTTTTAGAGGGAAATTTCCGTCTTCATTAGAGACACTGCGTCTCGCGTTATTTTACGCCTATATGTTACGCAGCAAAACAAAAATTGGGTGCGTGAAAGGCGAAACGCGTAATTAACCAGGCGCATTCTTAGACAAGTCCAAGCAACATCAGAATTCTACGCGATTTTATGAACGTGTTACAAATTCGCATAAATGCAGAGGGAAAAAATCGCTCATGAATTTCTGTGACGCTAAATTCGCAAACGAATGGACGTTCGCTCATCTCCGAGTTTATAAAAGTCAGCTTGCACATACTCCTTAGAAACCAAATCATAATGCCAACACCTTAACAAGTGTTCCAAGGACTTATGAACAAGATTGCAGTATAAATTACCTTGTTCAGTTTGACACACAACATACCTTAAAGTGACAGGAGGAGATTTTTTTTAGGATACAAATTTCTCTCAAATTGCACAGGATCGATTGTAGACCACCTACCAAGAACGTTCCGAAGGTTTATTGGACAAACAAGTACAAAACAAAACAGCAAACCTTGTTTTGAACTTGCCTGACTATCGTAATTGTCCCCATAGAACACCTTGCTTTGACTTTCTGTCGTGCACAACAGAAAGTACTAAATCATCATAATATTATTACATAAAGACGGCGTATTCGGCTTATTCACTTCAGGTGTGATCTAATACATTGGAAAGCATTCCAAATATGCAAAAAACCCGGGTTTGAAAAAATTGGGGGCGCTTCTTTCTGGAAATCTCCTCACGTCTCTTTAATTTAGAATCGGGGATCAGGGATGTACGCAGTATTAATTTTAGGGGATGCAAAATTGAAAAGTTGGACATTTTTTGGTAAAAAGTGAACTTAACTCCCTAAAATGTTCCTTTGTTTGAACATTTCTTCATCAACAGGTGGACGTTCTTGTACAAAGTGATCAAATTTTGAACCTTTTTATGCAAGAAATTTCATAAAAAAGTGGATATAAAAGGAGGTATAGCTTTACTACCAATTACCAATGTAACTGTGCAGAAATCATATTTTTGGCAATTGAGGGTGTTTTCAAAAGTGTGCTATTATTGCTTTAAGGTGCTTAATTCATATCAAAATTTAACTTGCATTTTGTTTTTCCCAATGTGGGGTGTATTTGGGTACTGTTAACTTTTTAATATGAACATTTTGGTCAAAGATATACTCACACTAAAATTATCAAAAGTTGGTTAGAAAATGGGGGTAACACCCTGGCTGCTTAGCTGCTCATATGTTTTTCATCTGTTTTTCTAAATCAATGAGCATGAGCCTTGGGTACTGCTGCCCTGTCACCACAAAGTGAGATCTTCCCGTTTCCCTATTGTGGGCTCTTAGACAAAAGCAAATTTGAAATATACAGGCATTGTAAGTTACCTGTGCTGTGAAAAGAAGTTTATATCAATGTACTAACATAAAAATAGGCATATTAATTTTTCATTCTCTCATTTTTTCGGGAAGTTAGGCATGAACAAAACACATTGGTATGTCCATTCAGGGGGCTTTGGGTGCTGGACCCTAAGGTTTGGTCATAAAATAAAATTTCCTCAGTAAATAAAAAAAATTCCCCCTCCCCCCTCCAAATCTTTGAAAAAACCATTGGATCTTTTCAAAGATAAATTGAAAAGGTTTTGAATAGCAGTCAGGAGTGCAATACCCTTGGATTGTGTCCTTAAAGGTCCATGGTCTGATCACTATAGCCTCATCCCCAGAACCCCAAATTTTTAGGAATGGTCAAAATTTGGGTATCACAAGAAAGCTTCTACTTTTTCATTTTCCACTGAAAATCTAGGGCTAAAGGATGTCCCTTGGTTTGGAAGTTATGAGTGAAAACGTGCTCCATTTGTATGACCAATATTAATTTTACACTATGCTACTCTATGGATTACAAACCACTTTGTTTTAGTCTCTTAACATCAAATCTGGTTTGAATATGTGCTAAACTTTACAGATGGGGTTTTTGGGGTAAGCCATTCTAATCAAGATGAAAACTTCATATACATAAATTGGTTATCCCTTTTTAATCATATTGATCATGACTCCTAGAAATTTAGTAATGAACCAGTTTGCTAAGCAATAGAGAATTTGGCATTACATTATGCTAGCAAATACAGTGAAATAATGCCATGGTGTCATGTATATGGCACAAAAACTGGAATTTCTAAAACTATGTTAGCATTTTTAAACATTAACACTGTTCTTTCAGTTACAATCATAAGCTCATATTTGACATCTCGTAATAATCTGTACCTTCTAATATTGGATTCTTTGTTTCAATGTACTAAATGCTCGTTTGATATGTCCAAACACATCAAAATCATTTGCTCAATAACTTTGGAAATACACTAGTTTGAAAAAAGTCACATACTTCCTTTTGCCATGGTACAACAGTGTATACATAAAGTAGATCAATGCGATAATCACAAAATAATAATCACATTTACACCTGTGGGGTATACAATACTCACATCTTGAGATATCCAAGGAGACAACGTCAAAGGATGCTCCGCCAGTTCGGATGTTAGATTTCCCCCCTTGCGTTATTCCGCGTGCTTCAGCAATCAATGAGTACCATGATACCCGATATAAAATGATCTCTTAGTAGACCATACTCGAGATAGTATTACCGACATTTGAACCAGAACTGGGAAGGAGACCAGGTCTACCCAACCCATATCAAACACTTTCTCTTATCCTGCCTCCATACAAATGATCCACTCAACAGGACCCTTAGAAATACTACACTGCTGAGAAGCATCAGAATAGCCCGGAGAGTCGTCGCTGTTTGTTATTGTTGATTTTTTAATGTCATATTTTTTTTCAGATGAAAAGAGGTTCACAGGTAGGGAATATTTCGATTCATGCATTGGTAAGAATTTTTACCGGGTGATGCTTAACCACCTGATACCATGTGAGTGAATGTATTCATGACCAATCCATGCTCATGAATTTGTTAGCTTACATGCAGTGTGATGACTGTCTGGTGACTAACGAATAAACCGGTTTCATTAGGCTGTTTCGTAGTCATTATTTGTATCATCAGAATAAGTCAGCCTACAACACAAATGGTGTTTGAAATCAGAAGTACACTAAAACATCACAAACATTAATTTAAAAAAAATGCAAAAACAAAGAGTGCTAAGACTTCATAACATGGCTGATTTATATATAAAAACATCATCTCAAAAAAGTGTTCTCCCATCAAAAGTAAAATTTTTAAATTTGCATACAAAAACTGCTTCAAGTTCAATACAGTCATTGTCCCCCATAAAATGAATAGAAGCATAATGGCCACAATCAAATGGCTCACTCTACACCCCCTGATTACACACAACTTAGATTCCTTCTAGAATCACTCCCAAAAACCTTTTGGTTAACCTTTTCTGGTTGTTTAAATCACTGTTAAAGGTTCTGAATCGGTTTGAATCCATATGAAATTTTTTTCAAAAGTTATAACCCTTTCAGAATGTGTTTTTTTTGGGGGGGGCTATCACACAGAAGTTGCTGAGAACTTTTGGTAAAACTTTTGGTGTTCTTGGAAGAACCATTAAAGAGTCCTAGAGGATAATTTTATACTTGATTTTCTTTATGTTTTTCATTGACGAAGGTATGTCTAACCTCAAGACACTATTGCCAAGAGACAATTTTTACAGTATGTAGACTTGTTATATACGGCTTTTTAACATCCACTGTAAAGGACACAAATCCAATAAAAGGCACAATGCATATACATGTGTTTACAGATGTGAATGTAAAATGGTATTTCCTTGGCACACAGATTGGCACCCATGTACCCATTCTTTTCTAAGGGTTTGCTTATCAACCCTTAGAAAAGAATCGCTTTTTGTGCTGCTTTCCAAATTACCCAACCATTGCTTGACAGTTGAGAAGATTGTCCATATTCAATCCAAACTGAAGTTAAAAATTTAAGGGCACAACTGTGATGAGAACTCGCAATACAAATTTGTCCATGTATGGCCTTTGTACCATCAAAACTAGATTTGAATTATAAATCTGTTTTGTTATACATTTTATGGGATCACAGAATGCCTCTAGCAGCTGTGTAAATTCCAGACAGTACACAATATACAATTACAGGCAGAGAAGTAAAATCCCTCCAAACTATACCACAAAAGAATCAAATGACTGCGGCAAACCATTACGCCACTACAGAGAGCACGTGTGACGAATGTATTGAAATCACTCATTTTTTATTTCACATAATCAACATGCAGATATAGATATTTTGCGACACTTTTAAGGACCACAGATCATATGATCCATGTGTGTATTCATTGAGAGTGAGGGGGAAATAAATTATTCAGTGATAACTGAAAACTGTTTTGTTTTCCCCTCTTGAAGAAGAAATGAGTTGATTTAGCATCCAATTGGTTTCACAGAAAGACACTACTCAGGTTTTGAACAGCTTTAGGCGGATGAAACAGAAGAAACAAGCCGGTGTGATTGCACTTTATTTGTCAATTGTTCTTGCTGGCTCGCAGCCTCATAACGTTTGATCCCTGCAATGCGTTTTTTGATCAGTCTCTTGTTTGTCAAACTTGCAGAATCTCTTTCAGTTTTATGGTGGGTGTATTCGGTTCACATTTCTTTTCTTCATCCTGCTAATTTTACATTGCTTGCTTTGAGCTCCACGATGGCTTGATCGCCTATGTGTTTTTCTCTTCTATTTATCAGCCCATAGTTTGTGTATCACATGGATATGATCCAGTTTCTTCAATACAATTACATAGAGTAGATAGTTGAGTTCAGTCAATTTCAATTCTTGTATTCATACTGGTAATTTTGCATTTGTTGGACTATCTTGGTTAATTTATCAAGTGGCAACATCAGTGTGACTTATATTAGTTGATTGTCTACCTCTCTATTGAATAAAAATATCACCTCCTATGTCACAGTTGTCTGCCACTGCCAAGGAGCTGTGCTTTTAAAATTTATGCTTAATCCATGTAATCTATTGATTAGTGTGGTGGCTATGCTTTTTTTCTCATATCAAGAATGTTGAGAGATCAGGTGTTAATTTGTGTTTATAAACATTGGAGTCACATCTTTTATTTTGACTTGCTTGTTACTTATCTTATGCACAGGCACAAACAATTAGAAACTGAAAAACAAATTCCAAACAATCTTGTCTGCAAACACGGGTCATCTTGAGAAATGTCATTTTTAATTAAGCCAGTTGACCACATCAAATGGGCTATTCCATTTAAAATCCATATTCCCCCTGTGGAAGACTTTGCCTAAATCTTCCACAGATGGAGGGGGGGGGGGTAGATATTCCAAATGAAGTTATCCAATTGGCTGTTCCATTTTAAATCCATACTCCCCTTGTGAATGACTTTACCTACATTATTTTACAGAGTGGGTGATATTCAAAATGAAGCTATGCAATTGGCTGTTACATTTACTTATATCTGTGGTGTGGGGGGATTTTTTGACTGGGAGTATGTAGGTAAATGACCATGAAGAGATCAATACCAACAAAACCATACTTGTACAAGGAGTGTGTTATGTAAATTCCATGGAAAACACTTTTCAATACAGAATAAAGCCTAATCTCAGTCATTGTAACATCATCCAATTTTTTCCCACTGAAGAACATTTTCCATGGAATATGCATTTGTCCATTGTGCATCAAATAATTAATAGTTTCAAAATATTTTAAAAAAATCATTAGGCCTAATTCCCTTCGGACCCTGGCCAGTTCTGTATACGTTGTAAAACATAAGTCAGTAGCTTTAGAGGTGCCTTCCAAATGTTTGCAGGTGATTTGGAAAGGCATCTAAAAACACCAACAAGGACTACAGGCTTGTTTCGACTCACTTAAATGCACTGCTCATGCTAATTCTGAATGTGCCCAGGAAAATGATGATTTTTTTACCTTTTTGAAGCAGAAATTGTCAAATAGTAATTCTGAACAGTGACTTTAGTTGCCATTAGTTCTCAAAGGATTAAACATACAGTAAGCATTTTTATGCCTTGAACTGCACCACATATGCTTATTATAATGAATATCCATGATCAAAAATCAATTTCATATGTGAAAATAATTATTTTTCTGATTGGTTCTTTCATCCCTTTTGTCATGAATATTCATCATTTTGAGTATACAGTGCAATTATCAAAGTTAACTAATATTCAAGATACGGTTACAAGTAATTGTGGCTTATCCTACCCCGGTTACAAGTAATTGTGGCTTATAAACTATACACTAATTAAGTTGGCATATCTTCCAGTCACTGATCTTACTAAATATTTCCCCTCAACTGATATAAATCCCTCACAGCACACAAGACCAGGAGTATCATCACAGTCTGAGCTTAGCGGCAAATCCACGGATTCAATCTTCAATTATCCCCCTGGGCCCGAGATGGACTACCAAATAAATTCTGGGACACTATTTATAAATACAGATTGTGCAACTCGCTGGAAATATTATTCATAGTAGTCGCGTGCAACTGAAATCGAAATTAAACGCATATCAAGTAGGTTTAGAGCAATTCCAATGAGCTAACTGAATATGAATAAATGATTTAAAAAGCTTGCACAAGTCATTTTATCTACAGCATGACCCAGCAATTGAAGTGGTGTAGAGAGTTAGAAAGCATAGAATAATGAATTTAACAAAAAAGCCTTTTAAAGTGATTTAAACATCTGACGAGTGGCACTTGCCAAGTTCTTAGTATTTGCAAGTGAAAAAGCATAGGAGAATGTGTGACTCTGTGACTGCCCTATTTCTAGGTCTGAGTTTTGAGGAAACTAGGTATAGGGTATATTGGAACCTATCATGTTTATTTATACTAATACCTTGCATACATGAGCTAAATGTTGTCAGCAAAAATATGTTTAGAAATGGTGAAACTGGGTATTATTATGACTGCATCATTTTTATATATGAGGGGAGCACTTGCCTTTTGAAGTTGACAGAAATAGTGTGGTTTGGTTTGTATTCCCATAAGATTTTCATGCTAAAATTGATTTTGTTGCTATTTTGATTTCAATAGGGCCTAAATTGTCAGAAAATGATGGGGTTCAAATTTTTGGCCTTGGTGTTTTGGCATGGAATGACCCAATAACAAATCAAGAGCACACAACAGACGAACTTTTATTTTATCGGCCACTGTAACATTTTGATTTGAGCACATGACTTATAATAGATATATACTGCGGTTATTGGTTTATTTATATCATCTCTATCCATTTTTTATCTACACATTCATTTGCACATGATTATTGTTTGTAGCATCACTATCATGAATAAACAAGTTCATCTCCGAACAGTCAGTGAAAAGCCTGTTATAATATTAATCAAAATAGATTTGATTCTGAATATTTTGTAAGGTAAAATAATGATGGGCAAAGGCTGGATGTTAAATGAGATATTTTCTTATTGGTATTTAAAATTGTATTTTGAATGCTGTTATCATATCTTAATAAAAATTAAGTGGCTTATATTACAAGAAAATGCTACATTGAATCTATAAAAGTCATAACCAACTTAACTGCATACGATACAGACACACACTATAGTTTTAGTCGTAACTTAAAGTTGAACTTAATTGGCACATAGGCTACGTGTGAGTCTAGCAGATGCTAAAAAATCTTAAGATTGAAGTTATGACTGAGTTAGGTCACATGTCGGCTACGACTGTGTTATGACCAGATTTGCGAACGGACCCCTGCTCACAAGGAACTGAATGCTGTATGCATAGTAATCCCAGGAAGATGCTGCTCTCCCCCCCCCCCCATTCTATAATGGACAGACAGAAAGTTTCCAGTGTTGCCATTGAATTAAGATCGGGGGTCCCTGAATGTAATTACAAAATCCTTTCTTTTTTGACGAATGCGCTTTTGAGCATTGCCATTCACGGGTAAAGTTTACTTGTCAATTACCAACACAACTATTCATAAATTTCACAAATTTGAAAATTGGGGGTGCTCTTCAAAATATGTGCTATTATTGCTTTAATAGTTTAATGACAAGGATCTACTTAGAAGTATAAAACAAATAAAGAATTTAACACTGAGTTGAATGGAACATTCATAAAAACACCCCAAAGCTCCCCAAATATCTTGGCAAAGACTTGTAGTCTGCTAACCTGATAAAAAAATTTCAATAATAGACTTAGATTTTACACACACACAAAATGTGCCCACCTTAGAAAGATGATTGTACACATAAGACAAACAACATTAAAAAGAAAGATGAAGAGCAGTAGCAGAAGATTACTGAGTGGAAAGATATTGAGTTGGCACCCACTTCTGCCTGTAATGTGTTTGAATATCCATAAATACTCAATGACATCAATAGTACATGTACAGTTGAAGCAATTCTATGAACAGCAATAAGCCTGCACATTGGTTGCCAAGAAATGTGGCTGTCTGATGATTATTATGGTACAATTCCGAGCATGATCACAGCTGCGTTTGTAAATTGATTGGCTTTTTAACATGCAACTTGCACAACTATGTACTTTGTCATTTGTTCCAATATTAAATAGACATGTTCTGGTGTACTTGAAAATATTCCTTCATGTTAAAATGAAAGCAAGGAATTTCGCTATGCATTCTGAGATTTCAGATTTATTTTTGTCTCTTCACAAAACATGTATACAAAAATAAACAGATGATAAACCTTAATATAAAGATAACCATAGATTATGTACCAAGATGAACTATTTGGTTGTATACAAATAATAAAGTAATACTTAAGAACTATGGTTAAATGAAAATACATTTTTCAAAAGAAATTACATATATAAGTGATAATATTACAGGTAAACACTACAAAGCTGTATTTGGGAATGCATACATGGTGAAGGGACGAGGACACTGCTAAATGTGAGGCGTGAGGTCGCACTGCCCTCTACAAAAAGGGTAAAAAAAAATGAAAAAGTTACTAAAGATTTGCTTAAATATGAAAGACCAAGGGGGGGGGAGACGAGACAAAATATCCAGGACAGGACAAACTAGGACAAATATGATGTCTGACTAAAGCCCAGTTGATACTTGACGCGATTTTTCAGCTGCGTAAATTTTACGCAGCGATTTTTTGTCTCGCGAAGGTCAGCGATTTATCGCGCAAGTCTGCGAGACCCGCCGCGATTCAAGCTTTCTCGCCCGCGGGACAGCGAGACGAGTTCAGCAAGTTTTAACTTGTACGATTCTCGCTGACGATTTTTTACGTTCATCCAATCAGAAGTCTTCATTTGGCCCACATGAGTGCCAGTCCAAGGTCAACATCCCCCAAAACGAATTTGGTAAAAATGCATGGGCATCATGGCGGTATGAAATGACGATCAGATAGAGGAGGTGGCAAAATACACCCACCACAATGACCAAAAGATCCAACTACAAGGATATCATTAAGAATTCGTGGGAGGCGATATCCTCAACCTTACTAATTTGAGGGATTAATGGAGGCAAGAAGCTTATTATATAGTTTGTAATTATAGGCTTATGTCAGACGTTGTACCACTTCGTTGTACCCATCTCTGGCTGGATCATATTTGACAACCACAGTGTTTGGACACGATAAGAAGAAGAAGAAGGCCTAGTCATATCAGACTTAGAACAGGTCATATTTTAGTTAAGTTTACGGCAGAGCGAAATATGAGATTGGCGTCGAAGCAAAAGCAACCAAAATGATAAGAAACATTTATCCACCGTCAAAGCATAGATCTAGAATGAGGAGGAACCATCGGCATAGCAATGAAATTTCTATGCGATATTTTACCCCAACCTGCCCCAACATGTGATATTTTCATGGCAAAACTGCGGGCCAACCTATTCTTGAAATAATAAAAATGCTAAAATCACTTTATCCAAATCACTTGTTACGTTTACGCTTATATTCTTGTATACCCATTGGTACTAAATTGCAAGTTGGAAATAATTGCATGCAAGGCACAAGAAAGATGGTGTGAAATCGCTGCGATTCGGGGGAAATTCGCGGCGATTTCTCGCAGCTGAAAAATCGCGTCAAGTATCAAACGGGCTTAGAGTATTAAAAATGAGATACAGATGAGATACAGAGAGAAGAGGGGAAAGGGAGAAGAAAAACTAACATATAAGAAGGTAAGTCATCATACAAGCATGACTTGTCAACTTACATGTATTTTGAAAGGGTGATAGTGAGGGGGAATTCTGGAGTTCTTATTCTGGAATTCAGGAATGCTTATTATCATTGTGCATGTAAATGTTGTAGATTTCGATCACGCAACTATATACCGTATGGTTCCTAATAAAACGCCCGGGGGGTGCATTTTTCAAAGGGGCGGGGGGGGGGCGGTATTACAGTGGAAAGTAAAAAAATGGAAGTAAAAAATCCCTAAAAAAAATTACGTACCTTACACACGCTTATTTTCGCTGAGTATCAAATGAACCGGAGCAGGCGGACGCTGTTCCACTGTTTTTTCTTTTTTCCCACCTACCGAGGTCAAGTTCCATACTAATTAACTATTAACAAACTGTGCCACTACTGTGTTAAATACGTGCCCACGCGTCAGTAGCAACTACGAAACATGCTATAGCCACACTATTTGGAAGCCATTGGAAATCTGCAAAAAAACACTGTGCCCGATCTTTGCAACAGTAAACTTTCTGAACAAAACAAAACGCCTGGACGATGTTCTTGGATATCTAAGGATCATTTTATAAGGGAGGGTTGCCTGGGCCGAAAATCAACGAGAAATGCATTTTTCCGTGCTGTAAGATTCAGTATCATGGGTTTGGGCGGCCAGTTACCATAGTGATGGATTATAAGCAGAAAGCATTGATGGACAACAGAGAGTATTTTTTTAAATGGGATACGGACTTCTTGGACATTAAATCTGTGATTTTTAACTAATTTTCTTTGAATTGTTTTATCCAAAATCATAGGGGTGTTTATTAAGAGCAGGGGCGGTTATTAGGAACAACACGGACGTAGAATTCCAACAACTCATTAGAAAACCGGACGTTTGCATAACTATTCCTGATTAAAATGTAGCCCAAATTTATGAAACAAAAATATAAAAAGTAAATTGTGGTGGATATAAATAACATTGAGTGAGACCACTTTTACATCTATTTTACCAGTTCAGTTTGATTGCATAATCTGGCAATGCTGTGAAATCGAGTAATAACTTTCCAGTCCAGGCACTGATTACAGTGGCGTAACCAGACGTTGCAAATGGTGGGGGCTGAAGGGGTGCCGAGGCATTTCTGAGGGGGCAATTGGGTCCTTATCCATAGGACACTGTACAAATGAAGTCATGTTTGTTTGGTGGTGGTGGGGTATTGAGGGGGGCAAGGGTTCTGAGCAGAGGGGACAAGCCCCCCCCCCCACTGGTTACCCCACTGAATGGGTAAAAAATTCCACCCCAGGAAATCTCAGTGCATTTAAACAGGAATTGTTGATTTTTAACTGAAAATTTCAATGAAAGCCTAAGAAAATAAGCATTGAATCTGGAAAGGAAGAGAAAGCTCTTCCAAACAAAACACATTAAGCTCTTTTAAGCTTTTACAATCCATCACACACCCCAAAAAAGTTTCAACATTCAAAGATAGTTTTCAATATTTACAATAACCGTGGCTCATCTCGCCTGTATTGTTATGTCATTTTACATTCTAGCATATTTAAGACAATGTCAGAACTTTAAAGACAACTCCCTGTGGGTTACTTGTGCATCTCTAGATGCTATACATATAGAATCTTACTTTTACCTCTTGACTTACAGGTTTTCCTTTCAGCGGTTGATGATAGCTGGTTGAAGGTATTATTTACTGAAAACTGCAGGCACTATTGCACTATTGGTATTGGCCATAGGGGTTATATGCTGTGCAGTTGGGGTGGGGCAAAAGCGAAATTTTGGGTTGGCAAAATATCAAAAATTGAGATTTTCAAACAAATTTTGTATTTTTTTTTTTTTTTTTTTAATTTTTGCAAAATTTGGTGATTTTTGGCCCCCAAATCGCCAAATTTTTTGTTTGCCAAAATCATAATTTTTCTGTCAGCCAGGGGGCAAAATTGGGGGTAAGAAAAAATTTGGGAGAACTGTCCCCCCTGGCCTACTGATGCTGTGATTAGCCAATCATATAACATGCTATGAATGCTTATATAAAATGTTCTTTTTTAATTGGTTACTCAGAGGGTATAATGTTTATAAATCATATAATTAGACAACTATGAGATGAGATACTGTAAGAAAGGTAATGGGAAGGTCAATGAAGCATGCATGCCACACTTGGTTTATTAGTGTGATTTTTGTTTTAAATACCACTTACTAAAGGACCATGGTCCAATCACGAATAACCTCATCACCAAACCCTGGATACGCACCTCACAGAATGATCTTATACCTTGACTTTTGGGCAATACCTACAAGCTTGAGCTAATTACCACTGTCAATTGTGGGCAAAACTCCCAATGTTTTTTAAAATTGGGAGTCCTCTTCCAAAAATGTCTGTTATTGCTTAATTCCTACCAGTACTCTATATGGATTAAAAAATCATATTTTTAGCTCTCACAATCAAAACGGGTTGAAGTATTGGTGGTGGAAATTTACAGATGCAGTTTTGGGGTGAAGGCCAATCTATCAAGATGAAAACTTTATTACATAAATTGGGTCATCCCCTTTAAATGAAGCATACATTCCACAATGATTCATCAGTGTGATTGTATATAAGTAATACTGCTAACTTATAATAACTAGATATAATTCAGCTATTTTGTTGCAAACATGTAAAAATCTTCTTAAGTTAATCGTGGGCACCCCAGTAATACAATCTAAACAACATTTGCCCCTAAACATACTTTTTTTGCCATTGGGGAAGAAATATATATGTATTAAAATGTATAAGAAATTGCAGTAAAACACATATTGTAAAATAGAACCCCCAAAAGTGAGTGAACCCGCTTTTGGGGAAATGACCTAGTTTGCATGAGCACCAGGCACAACAACAACATGATGCAATTACAGAGAAATGCAGTGGTGAAATCTTAAATACAAAAACAAAAAAAATATTGCTCACTTGGAGATGGAGATCAGTGGAATATGATTCATAATTTCTATGGGATTATCCCTGTAGGTTTTGTAACTGTTTTATCGTGCGACTTGATGAGATATGGAGAGCTGATCTAATGATTTGACACGTCTGGTGGGTGTTAAAGACAAATTGGACAAGTTTTTCATATGCCCAACTCAACATGAATTATAATGGCCAATATGGTATGGTCCCAAGTGGATCGTCTAATTATGAGTATGGGCTACTGGTAAACATGTCTATAGGTCAATGACTTGGAAATTTTTAAGGGACAAGTGACGGCAGAGCTAGATAACCTGTTGACCTCATATTTACACTACATTTTTTATGGTTATTATTTGGATTTTGTTTTTTTTTTGGGACAATTGTCCTATATAACCTAAGAACAGAAGCATCAGGCCTGAAGGAATTGGGACAACAAAGGGTCAACACCCTACTTGACTGCAGTTTTACATGCAGGGGATGAGCTGATTTAATTATATAAAGTTTCATCTTGATTGAACGACCTTGCCGACGCCCAATACCATAACTGTATTCATGCTGATATTTCAGTCCATTTTGTGGAAAAATAACATTGGTCGACCAAAATGGGGGCTCATAACATCCAAAACAATACCTTCTAGTCCTAAGATTTCACAGGGTAGATGAGCATAGAAAAAATGCACTATTTTCCCAGAAACAATAAAAATATCCCTCCAGAATGGCAAAATTTCCCTCCAGAATGGCAAAATTTCCTACTATTTTTCTTATGGATTTCTTTATTTTTTTATTGAATTTAAAGAACAAATTTCCCTCCAAGTGTCACACCACAACTGTTTGACCCCATGCAAATTGTCTCTTTTATTTTTAGAGCAATTTTAAGCAATGGCAACACAATTTTGACAACTGATATAAGTAGGGACATGCAAGAGCTATTACATCTGCAAAAATAAGAAAAATCCATTGCGGGAATCTTGCTATCTTGCCTACATAGGTCATAAATTGTATGTTATAGCACCCTCTATATGCCTATTTCCCATAGAAAGACGTGTAAAACTAGATCTTCATGAAAAATCATATTTGCCCGCAATGAAATTTCACCAAATTTACACAGGACGTAGTTAGCGGAATAAATACTCCAAATCAGTTGTCAAAAGTGTGTCACCATTGATATATTTTGTTTTATTCTTGTAATGTCATAATAAATGAGACTTTCAAAGAGCTGTGACACTTTCCCAGGACTGTGCTTCCTAAGTTCCCCACTTTTTCCAAGCCTGTTGATGAAAATAGTAGCTTTTTTTTACAACATCTATTTCACAGTATTTTGACCACTTCCAGTAAACTTAAAGGTCCACGGCCTGATCTCTATAGCCCTTATTCCCAGACCTCTAAGTTTAGGCCAACAAAAAAAAAATTGTGTTGATTGTCCCTCAGTCCCGAAACCTACCCTAATTTTGGAAATCAGGAAAAAGGGTTTTTTTTTTTTTAAGTTTTTTTTTTCCTCTTTTACTGTGCAAAAGATACCTACCCTAATTATTTTGAAAAAATTCCTAAAAGTTTTTTTTTTCCAATTTTAACTTTCAAAAATGTAAAAAAAAAATGATGTTAAACCATTTCTTAGCATGTTCTTTTGGTTTCATAAGTGTACAAGGATGCATTTTTGAGTAAGAATCAAACTGATTTTTAGTGTTGATTAACTTATTAATACAACAACTGTTCAATACAGTTTGCTATGACATAAAAAAAAAAAAAGAAAAAAATAAGTTTTCCCGACCGACCGACCCGACCTCAAAAAAGTCATCTATGGACAATCAACAATTTTTTTTTTTGGCCTTACTGGACACGGCCTGATCTCCTTAAGCCTATTCCCAGGACCTCTAAGGCTCTAGTTGACTGGAAACGGCCTGATCTCTAATAGCCTTATTCCCAGGACCTCTAAGTAACTTTTCGATGGGAATTTCCTAATGCTGGTTTTGGCTGGAAGGAATGAGCCCCTCGGCCTTGTGCCCATTAGAGGCCTCACCACTGCACATCATACATACACCTGCCTATACCCTGAAAACATCAATGCTAGTACTCAGGAGTATTTTAAAAATATTTGTACACACAATTCTAATACTAAATAGGAAATGCAAAAAAAAATGCATGCACAGAAGCATTTTACACATAACTCGCACTTACACAACATGCAGATAACATGTTCAAGAAATCCAAATTGAAACAGAGACCATTGTTCATAATATAATTATCAATAACACTTCCCATGCTTATTAGTTAATGACGTGCCTAGCCTAGTCAAGATTTCTAATAAATGTATAGATGAAATGCCTAACAGAGTAAAGTATTTCCTTACTATATGAGTGGTCTGTTCATTTGCAATCAAGTGGTATATGTCTTATCAGTTTCCTATACTTATCGCCAAGATATGCTTATTTTGCAAGATGGGTGACGACCACACATATCCTCACACTTAACAGTAATAGAACGCTAGTATGTCAAAGAAAATTACAGACACCTGTTTTATGGAACAGGTTAAGCCTAGGGTTAAGCCTTGCCTTTGGATGTTGATTCTCTAGAAATCTTCCTTACTCTCTCTTTTTCTCTCTCACTATTTTATTACGGTGCTAAAAGAACATTAGCTCGTTTTAACGTACGTATCAAAAAAGTAGGTAAAATGTCATGTACGTGACATACCTAAAGCTTATAATCCATAGACATTACATGGATGGTAATTTGTTACAGTAATGGGTGAGGATATGATATGGATGCTTTTTGGAAATTAAAATGGCAAATTGACTCTAGGGTACAGTAATATACAGTAAGCAGATTCCAATCATAATGGACAATATACCACTGGCAAAGATGATGCTTTCTTTAGCGGCACATTACGTTAATGATTGCACAATGAACGTGGTATGTGACAATTAATTCATGTTTGACGTTGACATGAAGAATTAAAGAGAAACAAGGACATTTCCAGAAAAGTACACAATCAAATTTGAACCATTTTTGTGCATTACTAATTAAATCACACCTGAAATGAATTTAAGTCGAAAGTTTATGCAAAAAACAAGGTGACTTAGTATTTTTCTGTCATCCATGACAGAACTTCTAAGCATGTTTCCAAAAGGACCAATTAGAACAGCAGGCCATATTCAAAACTTAGATTTTTATTTTCTTTACTATTTTTGGTCATAAAAACCTCTGATATATTCTTGGTAGATTGTAAAGTCAATTAAAAACACTTCAACGCATTAATATTTATATTTTACACACAAAGTATAGGAGGCATTGCACAAGATTAACACTAAAACATGTTAAAACAGGCGTTAGTGTCAATGATTATTAATACTTTAACGCATTAATTATCCAGAACTTTGCATCAATTGAATGGGAAAATACAATTTTGTGAAAACTGCAAAATCAAAGGCATGGAGAAGTTAGCTTATTAGAGAAGCATAGAAAGGTGATCTTGACTGAAGCACATATATACCAACAATGGCAATGGTATTTCTCTCATAATGTACACATCAATTTGTCAAATTTGACACTTTTCAGAAAATGGGTGAAATCTAACAAGATCAACTCAAAGCTCTGGATGTATTTACTATACACAGATATTCAATATTAACTTTAATCAAGTATTTCTTACTTCTGAAGGTTGGTTACACCTAATTCACAATTTAGTGGTATACCTTACCTATACCAATATCGGTTTCCCAAAGACATCTCAAATGGTGTTAAATAATGGAAGGCACTCGGCAAATTCCTCAATGTCTCAAAATTCCACTTTTTTTACAAAAAGTTACTATATATATATAAAAAAAGAACTTGGTAAAGAAATTCTGATGGTGATGTTTTGATATCTTATATCTGAAGAAAGCTGTACTTAATTCATACCTATGTATCACTTTTCCCATTAATATAGTTATTTTATTTAAATATACAATGTGCATATGTATGTGTGTGTGTCTGTGTTGAAGATTCACATTACCGCTTCGCTGAAAATTTAATATAATGCATGATTCAGCATTTGTATTTTTACCCACGGCATACTAACTTCAATTGAGAGAAGATTGGTAATGGAAGTTTTTCAGAGTATCATCCTAGTCCGCTACATTAAAATCAGGACTATTTCCAAAATAGTTTGTCGTTTTCTGACTTTTAAACTTCATGCATTCCTTGCTACAAATACGTCCAGACAGATGTCAAACATTTTGGCATTAGAGAAGATATCTGTGCATGAGTTTTAGGTTCAGATGACACAAATTGTAGTTCTGTTGGTAAAAACATTATACTGTATGATCATATTCTAGTCACGCATATATGCCACAAAGAGCACTTACGCCAATATATTGATATCAAAAATTACTAACAAAGTCGTATTGGCAAATGCTATCATTGAAATTACAGTGCTACTGACTCTATCAAGTTATCAAAAACAGCTAACTCTTATACATATGTATGAATGTATTTAAAGTAAAAACACCATTTTATGACACAAGGCCCCAACATTTCTCCATGTTGAGAATTTACTACCATGGGATTTTTTTAAAGGGGTATTTCATCACCCACAGCTTCATCCCCAACTTGTTTGAAAAACGTTTT
>JAMKCH010013361.1:0-26309 GCA_023653785.1 Ophioderma brevispina | reverse complement strand
GCTTATTGTGTGTGTGTATTGTGAGAAGGATGGTATGTGTTAATCATTAAGTTAAGATTGGATTGTGACTCCCCTTGTGCACAAAGGTGCATATGTGTGCGTTCATGTATGAGTGATGGTTGTGGATTTCCTACCATTTCAATTTGATGCCGTGTTGATTATATGAAGTTAGCTGTGGATGTCTACCCTGCCTATGTATGAGTGATAGTTGTGGAATTCTACCCTTCCAATTTGATGCCGTGTTGATTATATGAAGTTAGCTGTGGATGTCTACCCTGCCTATGTATGAGTGATAGTTGTGGAATTCTACCCTTCCAATTTGATGTCGTGTTGATTATATGAAGTTAGCTGTGGATGTCTACCCTGCCTATGTATGAGTGATAGTTGTGGATTTCTACCCTTCCAATTTGATATCGTGTTGATTATATGAAGTTAGCTGTGGATGTCTACCCTGCCTATGTATGAGTGATGGTTGTGGATTTCCTACCCTTCCAATTGATGTCGTGTTGATTATATGAAGTTAGCTGTGGATGTCTACCCTGCCTATGTATGAGTGATGGTTGTGGATTTCCTACCCTTCCAATTTGATGTCGTGTTGATTATATGAAGTTAGCTGTGGATGTCTACCCTGCCTATCAGAGTGGTTTGTGCTAACCTTTGAGGTATAAATTATTATTACTTATTAGCTAATTCGCGCTGCTTAACCGCAAATAAAATATTTTCATTGCCGCCTACACTTTAATTTGTTTTAAACCTAAACACGAGGAACCTGCAAAAGAACTCATAATAAAGACATTACGTTTGGGGAACACCGAACTTCGATGCAAGCGATGAGCAGACGGCAGCAAAAAACGTAATAAGTACAATACATAAGTACTACAGCTATAGCTGTAAAAGCAAAGGATACAGGACACTTACCGGTTCCATGCGTGAGACCAACCTGGTTAAAACCCTGTGACTTAGCATCTTCATACAGGTAACTCGAAACTGCGTTCTTCAGCCAATCAAAACACCAAATTTGCGAATCGTCACCGCTACTAAGATTTCCAAGTTGAGAAATGCAATACAGAAAAAAAACCTCCGCAACAGTATATCAGTCTACCGGCTGTCACAACTTTACAAGCTAAAAATCCTGTCGGCCTAAGTACCACTTGTTTGCCGCTTAGCACTATCCCAAAAAAAGCGCAAAAATGAAGTGGCACCGGCTCAGTGTTATATTTCATATCTTCCACAGGTGACCAGAACACCCTTTATGAAAATCTGTGAGCAAGACTCAAATGAAATTTTCGGTAAGCCCTAAATCGATAAATCAATACATATAAAATATATACAGTGTATGTGATATGAGATGAAACAAGCCGTCGTCCTGCTTGCTAGCAATCGGGTCAGTGAGCACGACGTGCACCAAACACCGGATTACCCTGCCCCTGCATACGTATTAAAATTACCCGCTCACGCTTGACCAATGAAAATAAATTTATTAGCTAATTCGCGCGGCTTAAAGACACTCTCACGTATTCATCCGGATAAGGACAACATATTTTAATTTGGCAAGAAATCGCTTAAAAGTGAAGAATATATCTGCTTAATCCTTGATAAGTTACTTTACAACAAAGAATCGGCAGGAAAAGGGAGAAAACGGCAGTGTTCAAAGATATGACTCTCCATTCGATTACGTGTTGTAGGAAGTGTCCGTTCGAACTAATGACTAAAAATATCCGATTTTGTACTTATTAGCTTGCTTCTGGCCTATCATTTGCAGGGTATGTTAGGGTACATGTTAACTTGTTACAGACATGCAAATATATCTGTTTTTTGATGATTTTTTCAATTCTTTGATTAGGCAAATCATGATAGTTCTTTAACCGCAAATAAAATATTTTCTGCCGCCTACCCTTTAATGGTTTTAAACTAAACACGAGGAATCAAAAAGAACACATAATAAAGACATTTACGTTTGGGGAACACGAAATTCGATGCAAGCGATGAGCAACCTCCCCTTTTGTGTTCCCTAAATCTCAGGCACTAAAGAATGGGCACATCTAGGAAGTTTGTGTAGACAGAAAAAAAGTACAAAGCAGAACATTATTACCAATTAAACAATCAGATGAAAACTGGAAAAACCCGGTGATATCAATACAAAATTATGCATTGTACTGTCATATGATTTTGTGGAAGATACAGTCCCAAACTATTAAACTACATGGCATTATAGATATTAAAGTTGATGATGCCATGGAGTGTACATAAGTAATAGCTACAAATATGTGTTAAACTCATGTACTAAACTTAAAAATAAAGATTACACCCCAATTTAAGATACAGACATCCTTTTTCTCTTGAAGTTCATCTTGGGGTCTCAGAGCGCCAACGCCCGTGCTTTTTAAATAATCTCTCTGGGATCCCAAAGAAGCTGCTGCAGAGGCTACTCCAGCTCTAAGGCTGCGGAGACCGAAATGCTTGGGATCCAAACTATAGAAGAATATAGATCTTCTAAAAAAAGCTCAAGATTTAGAATAAGAAAGGTTAGATCCAGCTCTCAGTTTGTAAGTATTAGTAGTGACTTACAAAAGGATACAGGTCTGAACAGAAAACATTCGTCTGCTTCATCAAACAATTCTGCAATAGAAATGTACTTTCTTAGCATGCCAACTGGGCAAGAAGGGATGAGTAGCTGCACAAGGACCCACGCGCCGTGCCTATAAATATCTGTTTTGCTTTTAACAATGAAAATGTTAACATGGGAATCAAATAACTGAATTCACATCTTCTAATATGGATCAGCATAATGCAGCAGAAAAACCTGCATAAGAAGAAGTAACATGGTACTAAACGGATGTCCATCAAATTGTTAGAATTACCAACTTATTCACGATCGCTCAGATACTCTGCAGTAACAGGTTCCTTCTTTACTAGGCGTTGCTAATCTCCTCTTAAGGCTGAAGCACACCATTGTGCAAACTTACTATCGCACGGGATTTGTTTACAGTCAGAAAAATTCATGCTGACATTTTAAGCTATCATATGACGTTTCAATTCTAGAGAATGGAGCACCCTCGGTGTATAAATGAAGAAATATCTAATAATGTCATTGGCATCTGCAGGTAATGGATTTACCTGTGGTGAACACACCAAGTCTTCCACAAAGAAAAGAATTATGTTTGTATTTCACGTATATATACTTTTGTCTAATTGCTCATTGTAACCCCCCCCCCCCCTCCCAGGAACCCCCCCCACCCCCCCCCCCCTCTTTAATCATTTACATACATTGATTTGTAGACCCCCATTTATTATCTGCATTCAACTGTGATATTTGCCGGTTTTTAATGCATTTAGTAATCACTGTGTATCCTTATTTATTGATTTTATTTCTCATCGCTTACTTTTAAGTCTTAGGCCAATCAATCTCCTGCACAGGGTGTCACTTCTGCGCATCATGCCCTTGGGTGTACCCCTATCTTAAACCTGTTTCTGGGATGATTATTTCTTTACTGCGTGTAAATTATTTGTATCCCTCATGTGTTCTTTTATTTCCTTCCTTTCTTATTCTTGAACCAATCATCTCCGCACAGGATTGTTATCTGCGCATCATGCCTTGGTTATCCCCATCTTAAACCTGTGCGGGAAATGCTTTATTTCCTTTACTGAAGTGTAAATTATTATCATCCTCATGTATTATTTTATCTCAATGTGCTTACTTTAATTACTTTGGTCATCAACCCCATCATGCTTGTCATCTTCTGCGCATTATACCTTGGGTTTACCCCTACCTTAAACCGGTGCGGGGACGTATCATCTCATACTGAAGTTTAAATTATTAGCATCCTCTGTTTATTTATCGCAATTTGCTTACTTTAGTATTTCTGGCCATTCATCTCCGCACCGGCTTGTCATCTTCTGCCTTCATACTTTGGGTTTACCCCGAACTTAAACCTGTGCGGGACTGATTATCTCAAGCAGTGTAATTATTGTTATCCTCGTTTATGTTACTGCCCCGATGTATTCATTGTAAATGTTCACACAATTAGCGTACTCACGTCATTCATAATTATTTGCCAAATCGTGTGTGTTTTTCATTTTTTTTTGTATATAGTATTTTGTTTAATTTGCTCATTGTATCTTATTATTTAACCTTACATTAGGTAGACCCTCATTTATGATCTGCAATCAACTGGATCTTTCCAGGTTTGTCAGCAAACCTACGTAACAAAATGCATTTGTTTCATTTCACTTTGTCATCTGCTCTGGTTTTGTTCAGTTACTTTTGCATTATTATTTGGTACCCGATTTCCTCCGTTCACCCAAGAGTTTTTTTTGTTGTTTCCCTCACCTCGCTTAAATACCATCTAATTTATTCGAAATAGTAATTCTTACTTTGTGGGGAATCTGGGTGCATTTATTAGTATTTTTGTGTTTGTAATCTTCGTTTTTAGTATTCTTCATGTCTGACTCTTGCCTAGTCTCCCTGCCAACCTTCAGCCTTTTCTTTTGACACTCTCTCTCCCCGTGCCGAGATCCTCTGACACCACTGCGTCACTAGCGGTAATGACTCTCTTTTCGCTATTACTCTAACACACCCTTCACACCCATAATCCCAATATTAACAATTGTAATTTATCTCTTTTTCCATCTAACCCAGCAGTCTCATAAACACTCCCAATGACGTTGTAAACTATCCTGGCTTCCTTTCAAACCACTGTGACATCTACGTTTTCTCTGAGACCTGGTTTTTACTGCACAAGGGACGCTAGTTTAGTTTTGATATTGCGGATTCAGACCTGTTCTCGATTGAGAACTGTATTCGTCCAGGTCGTCGAGGGGGAGTGTTTTTCGTTTTATTCATTAAACGGATTTAATGTATCGCTGTAGGCCCGACCTAACACTTGACTGTGCCGACTGCTATTCTGCTTTTTATCGAAGTTGTCTTATTCCACCAAGACGTAAGGGCATTGTTTATAAACCTGAGTGTTGTCCAGACTGACTTTTTATTACAGCTAGGTAACACTCTTAACACCATATCTTCTGAAAATAAAACCTTGCTATATTATGGGGGACTTCAATTAACTCTTCTTTCTCACGAAACCGATTCCAAAGTCAGTGATTTCATCAATATCCTTTATTCCTATGATTTTATCCCCAGCAGCGACCGTCCTACCCGTTAAGACTAAACATTAATGGCCACACAAGCGTGTCCCTTATTTACAATATCTTCTTTTCACCAATGATTCGTATCGCGCCGTCAATTCGGGTTGCGTTGTTACTGATTTTATCCGACCATTTCCCGTACTTTCTCACTCAACAAACCTATGGCCTAATAACCTACCACCTCCCCACTACTACAGAGTGCGTCAATTCAATAACCGAAAAACATTAAAGGGTTTACTAATGCACTTTCTACTGTAGAATTGGCAGCATATTATGAATGGCGACCCGACGCGTCGCATAAAGCCTAAACTCTTTTAACTCAAGTTTACAGGCTCGTGGATATCCACTGTCCAATTAAAACCATATTAATTTCTAAACCGTTGCACCTAAAAAGCCTTGGGGTTACTAAAGGTCTAATCAAATCGCTTCGAACTAAAGACAAGCTTTATAAAATTTCCTTATATCACAAAACCGACATTTGATAATAAAATTAAATATACTACTTACCGTAATCAATCTAACTCTCTATTTCGACTGAGTAAAAGATTTTACATCACACTAAAATTGAAACTAAAAAATTAACACTAAACAAATGTAGCAAACACTAAATCAATTGTTAGTTCGTAATAGAAACCAAGCTACCGGCTTTTTTCCTCGATAAGGATGGCAACAAATTCGTCAACGATGAAGAAATAGCCGAGAACTTCAATAATTATTTTTTGCGAATATCGGTACAGTTCTTGCGGAAAGCTCCTCTAACCATCTAAAGATTTCAAGCCTCCTCGGTCATCCTTAACAATCCGAGTAGTTTATTCCTTCACCCCTATACTGCCTGAGAACTTATGAAGCTAACATCGAGCTGAAGAACAGTTTATACGCGGTCTGATGACATCAGCACTAATTTGCTTAAGCAAATCATCCTCCCAATTAGTCAGTCATCGCCCATATATTTAATCTTTCCTTTCAACGGGTTCCTGTTTCCAGGTCTCTACTTACTAGTAAGCTATGTTATCCCTATTTCAAGGCTGTTGATAAGCACGATTTCACCAACTACAGGCCTATTTCTATACTACCCACTATAATCCAAGCTTCTTGCAAAATTGTTATTGCCCTATTTTATTAATTTCTCGAGCCATAAAAGTCTGACTCCACATCAATCGGGTTTAGGCCTAACCGATCAACGCAATGGCAATTAATGAGCTTTTATTGGTTTTAATAACTGACAACTTGACAAAAAACTACACCAGTTGGGTATCTTTCTTGATTTAAGTAAGGCTTTCGATACCCTAAATCAACGCGTCCTCTTCAACAACACCTTGTCCAGCTTCGTCCCATCACGTGTGGAGTTCCTCAGGGCTCGATCCTAGGACCATTACTCTTTTTATATACAATAATGACCTTCCACTCTGTTCTAAACCTCCCAACTTTATTTTATTTGCTATGATACTATATTCTCTTTCACATCATGACCCTAAACTTTCGAATTAATAATTAATGATGAACTTAATAACATTTCTAATTGTTAATAAATAAATTGTCTCTGAAGATTAAAAAGACAATTACATGATATTCAAAATAAGCATACATAAACCTAACATCAAATCGATATTAAAATTGATAACACATCTATCCAACAGGTTGAAACAACTAAATTCCTAGGCCTTTTAATTGACTTATAATGTATCTTGGCTTTCTCACACTCTACTGTTTTCTAAAATTGTCTCCAAGTACAATGGCATCATCCGTAAAGTCCGCCCATTTCTTCTTCAAGATTCCCTTAAAACTCTCTATACTTCTCTTGTCCTCCCTTATTTTGTCTTATGCTGCCTATGATCTTGGTGTGATCGCTAACAACGCTAATCTTGGTTCTTTATTCTCTTCAAAGAGGTTATACGGACCTGTACCAATTCTCTGTGGCTTGATCAGACAGATCCTTTGTTCTCCTCCTGTCAACCTTGAAAATACATGATATTTACAAGCTTCAATTGTTAACCTTCATGTATCAGTTCCATCACGGGCTTCTCCCTGTAGGATCTTCTCGATGATGACTTTTTAACATCGATTCTCTTCTCATATTATAAACCAGATATAGGGATGTATCCTTCCTCACTGCTACGAACTCTTCCTTGCCAGCACACTTCTAAAACTCCAGGACCCGTCTCTGGAAGCTTCTTTCCAATGACTCTAAACTTCTCCCTCTCTCCTGCCTTCAATCGGAGATGAAGAAGACATCATCAATATCTATAACTCTGCTGTATGCTGATACCGTCACTTTTTTCTTACGTTGGCTTTTTTTTCTTTTCCTTCAGGATTTGTTCTTTTATTTCCCTCCCCGGTCCCTCTTACTTCCTTTCTCTTTTAGTCTTTTTTCTTCCCCTCGCCTTCCTTTGTCTTTCTTATTTCGTTCTCTCTGCTATCCTTCCCGTCGTTTCCTCCTCTAACCTTTTACTCCTTTTATTTCCCTCGTCTGCCTTTCGCTGTCCTTTTCACTCCCTTCCTCCTTCCTTCCTTCCTTCCCTCCGTCCTTCCGCTTCCTTCCTTATTTCCTCTTCCTGCCCGCCGCCCTCCTTCCCCCTTGCTTCCTAGTTAACTGTTTTGTTTTGTCCTGTTATGTCCTTGTCTTTTGTCTGTTACCTGTATTTGTGATCTTGTTATTTTGGCTAATTGTAGAACTTAAAAAGTGGCCACTGCACCTTCACCGCCCTGCGTTTATAGCAGTGACCTCGATCTTCACTTTCACAGTTTCACTTTTTTCTATTATGCAATGCTTGTCAATATTTTTTTTGTACATTTCTTTAAATTATTGAATTATCTAACTTGATTGCATGTTCTGTCGTGTCTGCGTGATGCTGAAGTGCAAATAAAATTGATTGTTTGATTGATATGATATAGAAGTTCTGGTATTTATATGCCGTACTAGGCGCTCTGGAATCCGTAAATTTCAGCTAGTGTAGACTTGTTTCAAGGTCTTCTCACTCTGTACAAACAGAAAACACAGATACTGTAGAATTAACATTTAATATCTGATAAAATCGCAAGTGAGAATTTCAATGTATTTAACAAATAAATTGAGGCCATGCCATACTTGATATATATCATGCGACCAAAATGCATATCAATGCGATTTACACCATAGCCACTCTGGAGCTAATATATTGAAATACTTGAAATAGAAAAAATAGATATCTCATCTGGACAGTGCCATACACTCACAGAAAACTCAAACTCATGCACCATCATCGCCATCCAGCTCATACATTTAGCCATCCGGCTAATGTAAAATTAACAACTTAGCCAGCCGGCCTTATCCATTGCAAACGCGATAGTCTTTTTGTTAGCTACTAGAAATATTTAACGGCAATAATTAGGTAAAATATGAAAAAACTGAAGCATCCTGATACACTCAGATCACTGACGTGCTGATATCCCTAATGCAAAGAACCTCACAATCCAACAGTTTGAACCAAAAAAATCGAATTTTTTGGTTCCGTCCTGGACAAAAACCCTGTTGGGGCTGAAACTTCAAAACATGCTTAACTAATACTTAAATGAACTATGACTAGAAAAGTAAAGGCCAGAAAGGCGCTGAAGGCCAGGACGGAATAACTAAGGAACCTTCGCCACGACATGCTCTTAGATGCCTCAAGCATCTCCTCCAACAAGATAGGTAGTGGGTACTAACCAATTATTATCATGTCCCCAATTACAGGCAAATGCGTCAACACAAGCTGCACCTGGTGGCCAATATTGGAGTGAACTTAGAAGTTCGCATTTAAAATCTCAGCGAAACGATCCACCGTGTGAGGGCCCCACAAATTGTCACTTAACTGAAAAAAAACTAAAACAAAACTCATGGGAACCCCCCCAATTATCGAAAAATATCTCTTCTATCAATCAGCCCGACGATTATAATTTCGGGGGACCACTGAACCTCCAGCTGAATGCAATTTTGCCTGCAAATTCAAAATATCCAAATCTACATTTCCGAATTCTTCAAACCCTGCTACCATTTGCTCACACCACTAATACGTGAACGGCCCATTACTGTCCGTGAACAACTTCACCACTTTACCAGACACTCACTCTGGGTGCAAAACTTGCAAGGACAAGTGTAACCCTTTAGTTCTCTCCATGTGAATACGTTGCGTAATCTCTCACCCGAACATCCACGTCCAAGTCCCACAGCCCAAATGGCTTGCATCTGTATACACAAGAACATCAGAAGAGATATTCAAATAAAAGAGACGTTTGTTCCCACTTAACTACTTCTGATTTCCAGAACACTAGTTCTTCAATTACTTTACTGTTACTAGCTATCTTATACTGATGATCCCAGTGGATTCATTTGCAATCTCTAAATGCAGAAATCTCGTTCTGAGTTGCGCAATATGGCCTCCAACCGGACCAAGCGAAATACCCTTGCCGGTACAGAAGCCTACTTCCGGCAACAAACTAGTGGGAAATTTTTTGAATTTCATCAATGATTAATAAGATCACGTATTCTCCTTTCTGTACTTTAATAGAACCTTCACCCGCATTCCAAACAAGTCCCAGCCACACTAAATTTTGAGTAGGTATCAAACGGATTTTCCTCCACGTTGGGGCTTAAACCGCCTGAAGGAGATCTGATTTGAGACGGATCCTGAAACTCTTTATACTACACAACGCTCCGCAGAGTCGCCTCTAACCCAACCATCATCAAGTACACCACGACGAAAAACCCCTGATGCCGCCAGAATTTACAAGGGGTCTTAACACCTTAGTGAAAATATATGGTGCGGAGGATAACCCAAAGGTTAAGACAAGAAAAGAAATAATACTTGGTGCAGGTACCCATGGACCATGAAAAACTAAGGAACTTACAATGATGAGGAAAACTCCTCTAAGTTGAATGGTATCCCGATTTTCAAACTCGGAACGAAATTAAAAAATCTCTTTCTCAAAAATGACTGTGCTCTCTCTCTCCAGTCTCGAACTTCATTAATTCTTCCACAAAGAAAACCCATTAACATACCTGAATCACGGATAACACGTTTTTTTCCGGATTTTTGCACTGGAACTGAAATGGGTTAACAACCCATGGATTATCCTGGCTTTCAGAATTCAGGCCTTCTGCAAAGATCTGAAATCGCTTGGGAAACGAGTCGAATTATCCAAAGCTGACCCTTAGACTTTTTTTAAAGGACGTTACTAGTGGTGTAGAGATAAATGTAACTTGTAACCAGACATAATAATATCCAAACGTACTACTGGATTACCCATTTTCTTCCAAAAATCAATAGCTGACTTTAATCTGCTTTAACAATAGGCTCATTGTTACCCCACCTTTTTCATCTTCATAATATTCCAATATAAACTTTTCCATAGCGTACCCGATTCATAGAATCATGATCATGTTGACTGAAACTGTCTGCATTCAATGACTCTTGAAAAAACAACAAAAAATAACACCAACACATATGGTTGAAATTAAACTACTTAGTTCTCCAGGTAGACAGGATGTATATGTATTTATTAAAAATCTTTCCCTGGAGATGCCATCGCAAACCGGCAGTGTTTAAACAAAACAAAAAAACCATTTGCGCTTGGCCGGATCGAAACGGCGACCTTCGTATTACATGCAAACGACGCTCTAACCGACGAGCTATCAAGCAGGGTCGTAGAAAGCGATAGATATCATCTATAGGGGTAAGGTTCGAAAAAATATGAACTAACGACGGCATGTTAACTACTAAGGTCGCCGGTTCGAATCCGGCCAGCGCACATGGGTTTTTTTTCAACACTGCCGTGCGCTGGTCATCTCCATGAAAGATTATAAATACATCATCCTTGCTACCAGGAGAACTAAAGTTTAATTTCAAACAAATCTATCGTATATGTTAAATATACAGTTCTGATGCTATCCGCTAGGAAAGCGAAGGACACCTTTCGAACCTAACACCTATAGATGGATATCTATCGCTCTTCTACCGACCCTGCTTGATAGCTCAGTCGGTTAGAGCGTCGTGCATGTAATACGAAGGTCGCCGGTTCGAATCCGGCCAAGCGCACATGGGTTTTTTTCAACACTGCCGTGCGCTGGCCATCTCCAGGGAAAGATTAATAAATACATACAACACATTGGTTAACTCAAGAATATTATTCAGATACTATATACTTCAAGCCTCATCACCCAACCAGGAAATGGAACCACATGTGAATAACCAGACTTATGTCACGCAGTCCTTTACTGTAGGCGCACTACTGCTGCCACTGGGTGCTTCCACCACTGTCGGCTTTACCCGATGACTGAGGCGGTCTTTGTTGTCCACAATTCCTTCTCCAATGCCCTGGTTTGCCGCAGTTGAAACAGAGGTCTGTCGGTTTTGGTCCGTAACCCCACCTGGTTGCAACCCATCATAATCTTACGGTTGAAGCCCGAAGGTCAGATCTAGTACTAGTATGACTAGCCCCGGCGAGATTTGCCCCTTGACGCTGTCGCTTAGACGACGACATACTGGATTTGCTCGCTCTTTTCTTACGTGCCGCTCTTGCCTGGGCCGTCTGATTCTCTTTTCATCGTCTGAATTGCTTGCCAATTCATCGCTTAGGTATTCTTAACGCTGTCCACCCTGACACCACTGAACATTCAATTGTAATTCAAGAAGGAAAACACTTGTTTAAAATAAGCGTACACTATAACACTATAACAGTGCAAATAACATAACACAATATAACAGCACCTCACCAATCGATAGAGAAGTGTACATAAAGTACACGAACGGAGAATGAAATCGGCTCTCTTCAATCGATAACTACACATAACAAAACTGAGTACCTCATAAAAGAAATAGGTTCACTCCACCTGCCGGTCCCTCTTATCTGCTATCCTAATTAGCTTGTTTCTTTTCTTGAGACTAGTTACGACGACGGCCTCCGGAACCAATGTCTTTGCGCTACTATCTTCGGCTAATGAACTTACGGCTTTTTCCAATTTCTCTAGATGGCCGGCGGTTGAATTCACCTGAGGCTTGTTTCTTCCTTGGAATTTGTTAACGCGAGATCCTTAGCACGCGCAGGTCAAACCTTCTCTGGTGGTGCTCTTTGCTTCTTCTCAGTTTCTTGTCTCAAGTTATTCAAGAAGATCAGGTAACCTTTGAAATGAACAAGGCTTCCTTTATGGTGTCACCACTAACATAGCTTAGAGATACCGGGGTATCCTTCGGAGGAATCTCTACACTCGGTCCCGCGATGCTGAAAAGCGCTATCTTGATCTTACATATTGCTAAGCGCAGCGAGAAAACAGCCGTCCTTCCTGCTTCTAGAACACGGTCAGTGGGCACGAACGTGCACAAACACCGGATACCCTCCACCCTGCCAGACGTATTCAAATTACCGCTCACGCTTGTCCGACATTAAAATACAATTGAGATTGAGAATATTAACACATTCTAAAACGGTACGCATAAACTTTGCACGTCACCTCAGTTTGGCTCATTGCCTCCTCATTCCGGAGTCTGAATAATATTACTTTTTTATGTACATGAAAGATGTTTACACCCTCCGCTCCGCGTTTAGTAGTGAACTCGTCAATCGCCAATCATATTTATTTGATTTACATAAAGTGATTTGTTTTATATAATTGCAAATAATATATATTTTTAAGTGGTAATAATGTTCACATTAATCATTGTAATTATTATGTATAACCGGTGATTTTGTTATCTATATTACCTTCTTTTTTTTTCAACATACGTCTATTTGTTATATACCTATTACTGTTATAATTTTGCAACTGATGATTGATCGTTGGTTGATTGATTGATTGATTGAATTGACAAATTAAAATCTGGAATCTGAAATCTGAATTCGGGGTGTGTGTTTTTCAAACTCGACGTTTATGTCCGCTCTACAGAGTGTGCCAAAAATTGCACTATTAAGATATTTTTTTTTAGCCTAACATAAACGTAAAGGAAATAGAGGCAAAATTACACAGCATGTCAAATTCCCGTTGGGCCACTCCCACTCTATGTGCTGGGAAGTGTTTCGGGTAATAAGCACGGTGAAAGCTTGAATTCCCCCCTCCCCTAATTTTGTTTTCTTTCTGCCGCCCCTCTTCCCTGCCTGAAGGACTTCAAAAATCAGCGATTTGGGGCAAAAATCATCAAATTGGCCAAAGTACAGCGATTTTTTGGGCCAAAATTTGAAGTTTTTCCCCATAATTTCCTTTTGGCCCCCACCCCCCCCCCAAAATCCCTTTATACCCCACTTTAATATACCCCCCCCCCCCCCTAAAAAGAAAGTCTGGCGCCGCCACTGTCTACTTGGAAGCATCGGCGGATTTAAGGAAAAGGGCCATGCCAGCAGGTTAAGGTGGGCCCTTTAGTGTCCGCGACGCAAAGTCGCGCTTTATTGCTACTAGGGTGTCTTAGTTGAAGACATTTTGAAACTTTGATCTTAGAGTGGGCGATTTGATGCATGGGTTTTACCCTGATGATCCCGATCACTCTTGCCATCGCCCTAACTTGAAACGCTACACGACGTTGTTTTTTATACCTCAAAAAGGAAAACCAGTATACAAATTGTTAAGAGAGCGTTTACAAACAATTGTAGGTGGTTTGTGGTAAAAATCAGAATTTGCAAGGCCCCTTTTGGATCTCAAAAATATCGGAGCCCCCTTTTATCCGTGAGAATATAGGCCTACGTCAACCACACACAGCAAATCATATAGACCCCGTATCCACGACCAAAAAAGGTTTTTTGTGAGGAGGTTCATACCTGATAACGTTGGTGCCATCTTTTTTAATCGTTTGTGAAAACCTCCTGGGCCCATCGCAATTTGTTAGAAAAAGGTTTTTGGCCCATGCATACGTGGGCACATGATTAAGTGAACACACTGGCCCCTATAAGTCTTGAAGGAAACCAATACTGTGGCCGTGACTATTTTTTTTTCTTTTTTCCTTTTCCTTTTTTTTTTTTTTTTTTTGATGGAGGGGCCCCTAGAGCAATATTTTAGGGGACCCTGTCTTAAATCTCCATTGCTAAAGATCATTTGCAAGGATTGCATCCCTCTGTTAGATTGGTAGAAATGCAGACCAGATCAATCCTTGTGATATATGGTTAAACGACGATGGAGTCAAGTGTATGTATGTATTCCTTTTTGTGCTTTGAAGTCCTTGGAGTGGAATTCTGATGTCTGGTTGTTTTTGCGGTTCTTTGTGTTTCATTGTTGACTTGTTGCCTCTTTTTCTATTTAAGCTCACTCTGATAATCACAATTTAATTTATTATATTATGTGGTAAGCGGACTATTGCTGGGGTGGGAAAGTTACGATCTTTTTTTCAAAACGAGTGGATCTTAGGCCATTTTGGTTAAGACAAAGCCCGGGAAGCTTTTAGCCTAAGAGATTTTTAGGTTGTTAAAAGACTTTTAAGTTTGTAAATGAGTCAAGGGATTTGGTGGTAAATTATCAAATGCCAAATATGACACAACAAACCATTGACATTTTATTACTCAGGCACATAAGCCAAGGTATTTTGATTCCCTAAAAATAAAAACCGGTCAAGTAATCAGTTCACGATTGCCTAAAATAAAGAAAAATGTTCTTCACCTTGCAGAGGGAGTAAGTAGAGTCACTCATAAGCACTGCAATAATTTTCGCCTAATGGTCTGAATTGTCATAGCACTAAAAACAACTCTTATTACAAGAAGTTGCTTTTTAACTGTCTTTTGTGAATAATAGCATCACAGTTGGAATGAAAACACACTGGCGTGGCATTGGCATGGCATGGCATGTTATGTAGCTGGTTGTACAGGCTTGACATTACACAAGACACTGCCCTTCATAGCACAATCGTACAGTCTCTTGCAAATAGTTGCGCCATATGTCTGTTGTAGGGTAATAATAGCAGCCTTGTTGGTATGAAAACCACTCAAGCACAATTGGCAGGTATTGACATGTTATAAAGCCTTGACCTTACAAAATTACACGTCTTTCAAACATCCCAGTAACCCCTAAGGATCTGGGTCCATGTTTTGGTTAATTCTTCTGTGTATTGCCTTGCCTTATTGAAATGCATTTTGTAAAAAAATAGGTTTATTTTTTTTATTTTTTTTATTTTTTTTATTTTTATGAAAAAGTGTTTAAGCTGTATTATAATGCACCTTTGAAGGAATTTCTCGCAAAATCAATGACTAGCTAGTCGCCTTTTTTTCTTTGTTGGAATGAAAAATAGGAAAATATTCCTATTGATTTCATGTACAAAATTTTTAAAAGTCATTTTACCCGACTCTAAAAATTTCATCTTAGGCCAAAAAGCTTTCTGATTGTTTTTAGCAACAAAAATGCCCTAAGAATCCACTCGTTTTGAAGAAAGAAAAAATTAGAAAAAAAATATACATTTATGCCCCAACCCTACTAATTGCTGGAAGAAACACAAAAGAATGGTTTCTACATGGCTTTGGTTTGAATGAATGTTGTCAAAGTCCCCCAAAAATTTTAATCCCGCCAGTCTTCAGTGTGTGAATTCTGGCTATTGATGCTTACCAGGATGAGGACATCAGTTGATGAAACCTATTGATTCTCAGTCAGTTGTACATGAATAGATTCACACCAGGTCACCTGGAATGTTCTTTATTCGCTGACAAATCAAATGGCATCCAATGACTCTCACCAACCCAATATGAAGTGCTTTATGGTCCCTCCTGTAGACTTGACACAAGCCAAATCAATTCTATTTGCATTTCCTTGGACCTTTAAAGATGGAGCCAATTAATGATGGTCAGGGTTGACATAGTTCGATTTGGAATGCTTACCCATGTATTAAAATCACCCCTGAAGTGAATAAGCCGAATAATCGGCGTCCCCCATGTAAAAGATAGGATTTAGTACTGTTTTGTGCACGAACAGAAATTCAAGCAATGGGGTTTCTATAGAGACGATTACGATAGCGGCAAGTGCAAAGAAGTATTGTGGGTTTTCTTTTGTCCTTTTTCTTTTCTCCAAGAAAACTCTGAAACGTTTCTCCGTGGTGGTCTACACCGATCCAGTGGAGTTTGAGAGAAATTCGTATCCTCAAAAAATCTCCTGTCACTTAATGTAAGCGGCATTTGCGTATATTGCAATAGCCCATAGTTTACTGTACAAATGTTTTTCCGGTACCTGAAGCAATCTATATTCTTAGGTTTGTATCATCATAATGGAACTAATTCAGCCAAACAATATTTTGTAGATGAGATGAAAAATACAACCTTTCTAATACCAGCGCGCACCAGGTTTCGGGGGGGGGCTCTTTGATGGGGGGTGAACCTCGAGTGGCCTGATTTCCCGCGAGGGGGGGGTGGGTGGATTACCCCAGGAGTGGTGGGTAGGGAGGTGGGGGGGGTGGGGGAGGCAGACCCAGGCACCCCCAAGCCCGGTGGGGGGGATACAAACGTTGGAGATCGATCAGAATTAATTCTCTCCTCTCCGTGTATATATCCTAACGTACCTAACTACGTTTCTGGAAATTTCGCTACGTGGATTACAGCTGACGATTTGAGATTTCGAATAGGCGCCCCCCTACCCTATTTGAAATCTGTACTTAGTCAATATTTGCACTGGTATTCAGCAAGACCACTCCTCTTAATTCTAGCGGCCACTTCCAGGTGAAGAACCAAGGAGAGCGGTACTATCCGGACTTAATTATTTTTTTTTTAAGCCTGGCTAGGTAACTTTTCGCTGCCGTGGCCCGGCTAGGCGACTTTTCACCCAAGCGTTTTGTTAATAATCTAGGGCGATTTACCACTGACCAAATAAGCGGCCCACTCTGAACGTAGTTCATTTTTGAACTGTCTGTAAGTTTCGCTGCCGTGACCCGGGTAGGTGACTTTGCTGCCGTGGCCCGGCTAGGTGACTTTTCATCCAAAGGTTTGGTTAATAATCTGGGGCGATTTACCGCTGACCAAGTGAGCGGTCCGTTCCGGTAGGAGGGCTGTGTACGTACTACCCTCTTGTAGTTATACGTTCTGGTCGCGGCCAACTTTCTATCCTTAGAGCAAATTCATATCGATCGCATCAAAACTTAACCACAACTGACTGGTGCGCGGCTGCGGTCAGAAACCGGACCTTCAACACCCCATTCTAGATAGGTTTTTGCGAAAACCGGTAGGTAGTCGATATTTTATTAGGAAGGGGCACGGCAGCGAAACTTTCTACCTAGCCGGGCCACGGCAGTTCTCTCTAGTCGGGCTACCTGGGCCACGGCAGCGAAACTTTTCTATCTAGCCGGGCCACGGCAGCGAAAATTTAACTTTCTATCTAGCCGGGCCACGGCAGCGAAACTTTTCTATCTAGCCGGGCCACGGCAGCGAAAATTTAACTTTCTATCTAGCCGGGCCACGGCAGCGAAATTTCTCTATAGTCGGGCCACCAGGGCCACGGCAGCGAAAATTTAACTTTCTATCTAGCCGGGCCACGGCAGCGAAACTTTTCTATCTGGTAGGGCCACCAGGGCCACGGCACCGAAATTTCTACCTGATCAGGCCACCAGGGCCACGGCAGCGAAATTTCTCTATAGTCGGGCCACCAGGGCCACGGCAACGAAACTTTTCTATCTAGGCCGGCCACGGCAGCGAAAATTTAACTTTCTATCTAGCCGGGCCACGGCAGCGAAACTGGTAAACGTACTTTCGCTGCCACTTCTACGCTGACGACATAGAACTGTATTCAGTCCACGTAATAAATTTGAACTGGACAATGCCCTCTGCACTCTTACTAAATGTATGTATGTAAATGTAGATATCAAATTTTGGATGGACCACAACATGCTTCGGTTAAATGAAACTGAAACAGAGTTATTTATCATATCAAGTCCTCGATTTGAATATTCTTTATCAGAGGTGAAGCTGACCATTGGTTCTGACATTATTGTTCCATCTTCTACCATTAAGAAGCTTGGTGTTGTGTTTGGTACAACGCTATCTATGTCAAATCATGTCTCATCCATGTGCAGTTCAATAAACGTCCACCTTCGCAACCTGTCACGCATCCGTATGTTTCTAGACCAATCTGTTTGTCAAGACGCAGTGCGAGCCATAGTAACATCAAGATTTGATTATGCCAACTCTCTCTTATGGAATTACATCGAAAGACTTAAATAAACTTCAACGTCTTCAGAACCGTGCTGCCAAACTCATCTTAAAGGCAAACAAATATGACCATGCCACGCCTGTTACTTAACTATTGTTTACAAATGTTTTCTGGATCCAACAAAATCGCCATCTTACATCACTGAACTCATTCAGCATTACATTCCCAGCAGAAGTGGATTACGTTCTGCTCAGGACACCAGGCTTCTTGTTCCTCACACCCGTACTCAAACTGGTAATAGAGACTTCTATTTTGCTGGACCATCTCTCTGGAACAAACTGCCTCATCATATCCGTCATGCTCAAACACTGGCAACTTTCCGGTATCTTTTAAAGGCTCACTTTGACTCATTGATTTGTTTGTTTTATGATTATGTTTCTCTTACATTTCTTTTGTTAAGCGCTGTGATACTTGGTTTGTCTTTGTAAGAGCGCTTTTATAAGTACCTGCATAGTATACAGTGTGAGTCAAAAAGAATAGGACCGTGATTGATTATATTTTATCAAAAAACTAATTGAGCTTGATAAACAAAAGTTTTAGATATTCGAAACAAGCATGTTCTTCCGCTCATTAGAAAAAAAGAATCACCGAAATTCATCATTCCTAACCATTGTTATGCCTGTTCTGCCGAAGGAACCCATTTATCCAGCTGTCCACGGAATGCTGAATGCTTTGAATATATGCGAGTACCTGGGAAATGACTGGGTCATTGAAATGTAAATGATATGTAAACCCGCGAGTTTAAAAAACAAATTAGCATGGTCTGCACAAAATCAATAATAATGAATAAAATAATAAATCTGAAGGTACTTCCAAAACTAACTTGGCATCTTGGTGAACAATTATTAGGTATCATGGCCCCTCCATATCCAGGTGTACAACAAACTTTTATAGTTGAAACCTACTTGCAGACCCATTCAGAGACCGTTTGCCTTGCAGTTCCCACAAGCAAACGTGCACCTTGCAAACAGGTTATTATAGTAATGGTCAGGAAATTCCATGACTATGGAACCACCAAGAACCGACAACATGAAGCATCGGGAAGGACTGCCAGGTTCCAAGCTAACATTGCTAGACTGAGACAAGCTCTGAGAATGAACCCAAGAATTGAGCTGATACTTTGGTTCATTCTCAGAGCTTGTCTCACTCGAGCAATGTTAGCTTGGGGCCTGGCAGTCCGTCTTCTTCCTGATGGTTCAAGTTGTCGGTTCTTGGTGGTTCCATAGGCATCAAATTTCCTGACCATTGCTATAATAACCAGTTGCAAGGTGTACAGTTTGCTTGCGGGAACTGGAAGGCAAACTGTCTCTGAACCTCAACAGGAAAATGGGTCTGCAAGTAAGTTTCAATTATAAAAGTTTGTTGTACATCTGGATATGGAGGGGCCAAGATATCTAATATTTTTCCACCAAGATGCCAAGTTAGTTTTGAAAATACCTTCAGATTTGTTATTTTATTCATTATTATTGATTTTGTGCAGACCATGCTAATCTGTTTTTGAAACTCGCGAGTTTACATTTCATTTACATTTCAATGACTCAGTCATTTCCCAGGTACTAACACACATTCAAAGCATTGAGCATTCCGTGGACAGCTGGATAAATGGGTTCCTTCGGCAGAACAGGCATAAAAATGGTGAGGAATGATGAATTTCGGTGATTCTTTTGTTCTAATGTGCGGAAGAACATGCTTGTTTCGAATATCTAAAACTTTTTTTTATCAAGCTCAATTAGTTTTTTGATAAAATATAATCAATCACGGTCCTATTCTTTTTGACTCACACTGTAGTATAGTTTCGGCTAAAAGCTACGCGTAATCGACTGCAGTACTAGAAATAAGTTGCCCTTTCACGTGGGCGGGCCACGGTAGCGAAACTTTTCTATCTAGCCGGGCCACGGCAGCGAAACTTTAACTTTTTACCTAGCCGGACCACGGCAGCGAAACTGCGATATAGTTTCGGCTAAAAGCTACGCGTAATCGACTGCAGTACTAGAAATAAGTTGCCCTTTCACGTGGCCGGGCCACGGCGGCGAAACCTTTCTCTCTAGCCGGGCCACGGCAGCGAAACTGCGATATAATTTCGGCTAAAAGCTACGCGTAATCTACTGCAGTGATAGAAATCCCTAAGTTACCCTTTCAGGTGGCCGGGCACGGCAGCGAAATCAAGCCGGGCCACAGCGGAAAATGACCTATTTAGTCGGCACGAGATTACCCGTCGGTTTCCGGTAAACTTATCTAGGAAAAGGTGTTGAAGGGAAAATACATCATGCATGAGAGAGAGTACCGGGCCTGCCAGGTATCTCTTCGCAGCCCCACACCGGTCGGTTGTGATTAAATTAGGAAGCGGTGCAGTAGAAAGTGCCTTTTGGTTGAAAGTTGGCAACGACCTGAACGTATAACTATAGGAGGGTTTAGCTTACGTGATCGGGCCACGGCAGCGAAACGTACATACATAAAAATTGTAAAGAGATCAAGTCCAGAGCGGACCGATTATTTGGTCAAAGCGGTAAATCGCCCTAGATCTAATAAGTAAACCCTTGGATGAAAACGCCCGTAGCCGGCCCATGGCAGCCAAAAGTCACATAGCCGGGCCACGGCATCCAGTTCAAAAATTAACTAAGTCCAGAGCGTACCGCTTCCTTGGTCTTCACCTGGAAGTAGCCGCTAGACTTCAGAGTAGTGGTCTTGCTGAATGCCAGTTCAAGCCCGGGAGGGAGTTATCAGGTGCCCGGCCAGTAACGGCTGGTTGGTTGGCCGCTATGAAATCCACTGCAGTGGCCTGGACTGGAGGGTTTCACGCACTTTTTGGAAAGTAGGAAAGAGTTGGTTTTAGAGATTTTAGGGATATGAAGGAGAGAGTACTGGAGTCGAGGCTGAGGATCGGGTAGTGCCTCTTTAAACGGCCTGTACAACTTATTCGTGGAATCGGAGCGTATTGGTACTGATTTTTTTTGCATAGATTAATATGAAATGCTACATTGACTACAGCCAGTAGCGTAACCAGTGGGGGGCCGGGGGCAAGCTGCCCCCGGACACTAAAAAATCAGGAAGGGGAACCAAAAAATGGGAAGGAAAAAAGGGGGAAGGAAGAGAAAAAGAGAAAGAAAAAGAGGGAAAGAGAAGAAGGGAAAAAGAGAAAGTAAAAGAGGGAAAGAGAAGAAGAAAGGGAAAAAAGAAGAGGGATGAGGAAAAGAAAGAGTGAAGGAAGGAGGGAAGAGGAGAAGGGAAGGGAGGTTTCTCCGACTGGCCTTGTGCACCTCCCCCCTTAAGAATTTTGAACCGACTGGAAAAAATATGGGTCTTCCTCTGAAAAATCGGGAAACTTCTTGAGTCTTGCCCCCCCCCCCCCGAGGCTCAGGTCTGCTTACGCCCCTGACTACAGCAAATTATAACGCTATTGATTTGGGATGCTTTCCTGTACTACTAGTCCCAAGTACAGGGAATAAAACATCACAAAAAGTTAGTAACCAAAGTTAAGTTTTGTTTCGACTAGCTTCCAAACTAGGCTTGTTTACCTGCACGTCAAATCGGAGCGTATGGGCACCACTACATCACTGGTTGGAACTGGGTCAAAATCTGCTCATACTAGGTGGGTATTTTCAATACGGGGAAAGGTGGAACTCTTCTGTTGTGATTACCTGTTAAATCTGCTGGATATACCGCTCTGTGTTTTCATCAACAGTAGCCTACGTTGGGAATAACTTCTGGAAACCCGTATCATTTATTGCAAATCGTTTTGTCTCTGCACTGAATTCGTGATCACTAATACTAACCCTTAAGGGACATAGGCTGAACAATTGACATATGAAAAAGGACCCTTCCTGAAATGACTTCCACGAGTTTGAAAACACTGGATTTACATTCTGTAAAACGTAAACCGGAAGAGCTCCAGTGGGTGGTGGAGTTTGTGGACCAGGATGCTAACTCTGGAAACCCGTAGCATCTTAATTGAAATCGTTGTTCTCTGCCTGTTCAGTGACACTAATACAACCCCTTAAATGAATCATGGCAGGAAAACAATTGACATAATGAAAAAGGACCCGTACTGCAATCACTCCAACAGTTTGAAAACAAGTTTGGATGTTTACATTTCTTAAAACATGAAGAGCCCAGTGGTTGGTGCAGTTTTGTGGAACAAGGAATGCCCTGACATTACTTCCGCATTTACCAAACTTGAAAAGCTGGTTGTCATCAGCTCACATACCATTGATATTTTATATGTGCTAATCCCTGCAATCCATATTTCACTTGCCCGATCAATATCTTCTACACAAACCTAAGTACAATCCCTGAATCCCGGTGTAGAATTAATTATCTCCGGCGTTCTCATAGTCCGGGAACAATGGAGAACACTAGACCAGTTAACACAATGTTTGTAAACATGTTGGGCCTGGTATACCTTGAAATAGGTCGGCCTACTGTTACACACACTGGGCATTGTACTGTTCGAGTTTTAATATCCTATGATGGGCCATACCGTTCGCAGGAATGGGATTCGCAGCAATAACAGAAGTGACGTAGGATGTTAACTGGTCTATAGGGCAATCGAATTCAGTTGACTCTTCACGTAACATAGTTTCCAACCGCTTTATTCCGTTATCGTCTATGGAGCCCCGGACTGTAGCTCCCGCCGGACTATATCTGCGTTCCACCGGTCTGATGCTTTTTGAATTGTGGTCCGCAAAACATGCTAGATACATCGCCTTGATTTCTGCTGGGGCGGATCCATCAGCCCCTGACTGGGGGGGGTGCCAAGAAGAGAGAGATAAAGATGTGAGATGGTATAGAAAGCTGCGTTGCAGACACGCGTGCCGCCATGGGGTTGGTGTTGTGTTGGCGGGAGGGGTGTGCCCCCCCCCCCCCTTCGGCGGAAGCTCTGCGTTTTTATCATGGCATCAAGCTGTTTCCATGTATTGATGGGGAAAATGTTATATCCTTCTTAAGTGCGCCGGAAAGATTTTTTCAGACAACATTGATAGGACTGACTTCGAGTATATGGGATTAATCGGGGTATTCAGTGGCATTCAACCCGACTCAATCGTGTGTATAAAAAGAAAAATATTGTTGATTGGATTTAGTTTTTGTTTAACTTAATTATAATGTACAGTGCACGGTTGGGTACGGGAGGGGTGTCCCCGCCCGCCGCGAAGCGCGAACCCCTGCCATGCGCACTTTCCCAAACACACTATTCAAATTTGAAATTTACATTGGTTTCACTTTATATTCTGGTTATCAACGTTCTTAAAATCTAGGTTGAATGTTAGGTTTTGTTTGAATTAATCACATAGAGTGTTCATATAATCAAGCTGCGCAGGGTTGGGTGGGTCCCTCCCGCACTTAATGCGGAAACCCTGCATATTCAATTTCCAAAACAAATTTTCTTCACTCCATCATGCTTCTAGATATGATCAACGTTCTTAAAATTACATTACAGTTCGATCGATCGCCGGTGTTGAGATGTTTCGATGTAAACGCTTTTCCACCTTTTTTTTATGCCTGAGCAATGGCATAAACTTACTGTTTTTTGCATAAAACCTGGCATAAAGAAATTAAATATCTTATGACAATTTAGATCCCTTAGAAAAAAACATTTTGAATTATGCTCTTTCTACAGGATGTACCAACAAAAATTGTGGCTGGACTACTGCTGACCCAAAACGCGACATGTTCATCAACCGTAATTTTTTCTGACCTAATCGTAATACTAATTACTCATTTTTAACACTACAGAGTCGGAAAAAATGAAAGAAATCGCTTTAAAAAGGAAGCAGATATGTCGCAGTTTTTCTATACCTTTCCATTTTCCTCACCATTCCCATTTGTGTAAACGAATAGGTACCCGGGCAATCACTCATATGGGCCAAGTGATATTCTAAAAGAGGTTGATTGTGGCACCGGCATGTTAAAAGTAATAATAAAAACATGTTTCTCATACAAACATATAACGCCTATACGTTTTTTGTCAACAATTGTTTGCCAACAAAATATGGTACAACATGATATGGATCAGAAAAAACTTTCATGGATCAATAGCGAAATATATTTGAAACAGATTTGTGTTGAGAGTTTTTCTGCATAAAATATTGTACACAATCCTTATCAGATGGAACTTCATCCGGCAATGACATTTTTTTAAAACAAATTGAACAGATTAATATTTTGAATAAGATTGTTTACTTACAATATTGCACATATAACCTGTTCAAAGGCACTTTATCTTGATCTGGGCCCCGTCCACAAAGTCAAGTTTCAAAACGTTATAAAACGATTAGCTCTTGACTTGGCAAAGCAAGTCTGTTGTCCTAGTTTTCAATGAAGTCTTTCTTCAACGTTGAATTTCTACCTTGAACTGTAGAACGTCTTCAATTATTCCAACTATCGCAATGGACATAGTTTACAACTTGACGTTAAAATAGTTTATTTCTAGAATAAAGTTATTGAAAAAGAATCCTGTTGCACTATCTGGAACCAGGTTTATAATTTACGTTCTGAATGTTTACAATGTTTAAAATTAACAATTTGATTTATTAAATTAATTGAATTCATGTACTTATTATCGTTTATTTACTGATCGATTGGCAATTTATCTTGTAAGCAAACGTCATAAAGATATGTCACCGATATTCAGACAAATGATGGAACTGAAAACCCTGTAGCCTAACTGTGTAAACGAGGTACATGGCTCAGCCTACAAAATCCTATCATTCTGCCCTCATTTCTTCTTCTTCATTTTCATTCAGCATAGAAAATGGCCAATTAACGAAACATCCTTCGTCACAGAGGTCTGATAAATGCACAAGTATTTTTGATATTATGCACTGTATTAATTAACATTGAAAATGGTCCTAAATTCAATCCCAGAGAGTCGCGTTTTATACATACATTGTTAAAATGTTTAGATGTAATAAAGCAAATTGGCACATTTTTGAAGATCCCCCAATTTTTTTCAAAATTTGATATTTTTGCACAGTTTACTGGTTTGTAATTGTCTAGGAAAACCTATACCTGCATGAGCATGCACAAAATGCGTAAATTTAAAATAAGCGCTTTGTAATTAAATTGGGATCCCATGTCAGATTGCTTAACGGCAGATCTGAATGCTACGTTTATGTCCCGTCCATGATGAATAGTGCCACCTCAAAGTAATAACCTCTAACTTGACTTGCCTGAACTATTCAAACAACAAAGGATGAGCGTAAGACACGTACATGGCGCTTGTATCCCGGCCTATTTCACATTGGAAGGCCGTTTCCAGCACCGTTGAAATTATTATCCGGCGGATCCCGATAATCATTAATTTCTAGTAACAAATTCCTTTCCTTCGTTTGTGACAATAGACATTTTCGAGCTTAACCATTCACAGGTATAGTTTTACTAGCCAGTTACCAATCAATCGCGTGTAAAAATCTCCAATTTTAGAAAAATTGTGGCGCTTTCACAAAATATATCGTGGTTAGCTAAACAACTTGTTAACATACCGGTATTAACCTGCGGTTTTTAACACTGTGCGTCGAGCTAACCACAGTTTAGACCCAACCACCGTTTATTTTAAACATCGTTTGAGAATACGCGCCATCATGTCCAGACTGCAAAATGTAAACAAAATAAAATTAATATTAAAATCATATAGATCGGAAAACCCAAATCCCGCCCACCTTTACTCCTTACCCGGCCCTCTTTAAATTAAACATCATAAAACAGGCTACAAAAGTAAATAATACCGAAAGCGTTTGCAATCAAATCAATGCAAATCAACACACCCTTAAAGTTGTGAATAAGATAAACTCAAAGGGCGTATTCTCAAACGATTTTTAAATAAACGTGGTTAGGCTACACTTGGGTTAGCTAAACGCACTTTTTTAAAAAACCGCAGGTTAATATTTTAACCAGTCCTTTTAGCTAACCACTGTATTTCACGCAGTAAATATCATCCACGAACTGTGACTTATCTTCGCCTATTCATTACGTGTGGGTGAACAATATTTATAGCCAGACAATGGCCGTCCGTAGTTGTAATGCCACGCGTGAAGCCCACGGGTAATTTCAAGAATGTCGC